>LOJH01026928.1:0-17418 GCA_001685095.1 Ellobius talpinus
AATCATGTTTTAAATAAATACTGATTGGCCAGGCAGGAAGTATAGGTGGGTCAATCAGGCAGAAAGTAGAGGCAGGGCGGTGAGAACAGGAGAATTCTGGGGAGCAGGAAGCTCCCTTTCCTCAGTCCTGCGCAGATCAATGAAGAAGCAGGATGTGATCTACACCACCAGAAAAGGTACCAAGCCATGTGGCTAACATAGACAAGAATAATGGGTTGATATAAGTTATGAGTGTTAGCAAGAAGTCTGAGCTAATGGACCAATCAGTTTATAATCTTATGGAAATCTCTGTGTGATTTTCTCTGGGACTAAATGGCTGGGGGACTAGGCAGGACAGAAACCACAACAAGCCCGACCCTCATGTTACAGCCAGGGTTTCACTGTTTATCTATGGATATCCTGGAACTAACTTTGCAGACTAGGTTAACCTCAAAATCATAGAGATCTGCCTGTCCCTGTCTCCCAAGTGCTGGGATTAAAGGCATATGCCCCCAAAACTGGAACGTTCCATTATTTTTAAGTGAGAAATATCTCTTTAAAAGAAAATTAACAGAAGTCAGTTTCTTTTCACATTTTTCTGCATTCCACTTTCAATTCAAATATAATTTAAATATAATATGAGATAATAAATTTTGATCAATTTTCAGAAATATATGTTTTCAATACCCAAAAATATACAATGTTAAGTATTGGTGTTTTGTTTTTTTTCTGTTTTTAAAACAGAAAGTCATTCACCATTGTGACAGGTAATCAGTCACTGATTTGTCCAAAAAAAGCAGTAATTTAAGTGAGGCTATCTCCTGATCTATAAGTTAACACAATTGCTGCTTAACGAATTTTGAGACTGAACTAATGAGTTTATGACATGGCTATAGCTGTTTGTCCTGGGTGGAAGAAGGAATATTCCTTTATTTCTGTAATGTTCAAAGCTGTCCTAATGTTCATTAATGGAGATAGGAAAAGAGGTGAATGATTTTAAGTGTAGATAATTATAGGCCAGAAGTATGCTTATTAAAGATTGGGCAGGGTTGAAAGGCATAAAAATAGTCAAGAAAAAGCTAGAACCCAAGTACCTTGGTGGGCATATGGACAAAAGTTTGTTTGTTGTTTGAATGCTTGCTTGGTTGGTTTGGATTTTTGAGACAGGATTTCTCTCTGTAGCTTTGGAACCTGTCCTGGAACTAGCTCTGTGAAACAGGCTGGCCTCAAACTCACAGAGACCTGCACCTGCTTTCCAAGCACTGGAATTAAAGATGTGCACCACCACTGCCCAGCTTAAAATGTTTATTGATTATTATTAGGAATTGTGCTATTTTAGTAAATTGGTAGTTTTCTATTCTCTTCCGGTAAGTATGCCTTCCCTATCATCTGGGCTGACAATGCTCCTCCAAGAACCAAGAACTACCTAACAAAAACCCTAATACCAGACATTAGGAACCCTCTTTTTAATTATTGGTTAGAGCTGTCCAAGGGACTCCTTAAACATACAGTTTTTGCTGTTGTCTTTGCTTGCACCCCAGAGGTAAAAGGTAAGTTCCAATTGCCAAAAACATGCCTGTTACTGGATACCTAAATATTCCTAAACAACAAAAAATGTAAGTAAATTGACTTAGGGTTTAAATATCTACTTTGTAAAGCCAACATATGTAAACTTTAAAAAATACTACTATCAAAACACCAAAGAGAAAATTCAGGAAATACATAAAATAATGCTCATGTTTCAAAATATGTATCATAAGTAAAAATATAATGTTGTTTAAAGATAGTTCTGAATTAAATTTGACTCAGATATTCTGCCATACTGAAGTTATAATATAGTATGTAACATTGTATCTTTAAGTTAGATCTGAAAATAAATGTAAAAATTGATGTATTTTTCACTTACTATATTACCTTTTCTGTCCCTCACTGATAATAGGCATTAGGTTGTTGATGATAACTCAGCATTTCACAGTTCTACTCTCCAAACTGTGTCTCTAGCTCTTTCCACCCATTCTTCCATAGTGTCCACTATGCATTGAATATGGGACATAATGATGATCCATGGCTTCTTACACTTGACATTTTCACCAGTTAATTGGACTCAGGGTTTATTAAAAACAATAAAACAAAAGGAAGGCATTATGTTTGGAAGAAGAGAACCTAAAGGACACTAGGGAAAATTGGATGGAGCAAGGACTCATATAATCAAAATAGTGTATACATGTATGAAAATTTCAAAGAACAAATTAAAATAATTTAAATAGGGATTATGAACAGCAAAATCATAAATACATATTGAAACATCAAACATCACTTCAAACAATATCTGAACATGTATTTTCAATACATGTTTCAATACACATAACATTTACTAAATAATGAAGGAAGTGCTTAGAAATTGAATTATCAATGTTTAATGCACCTAAAAATATAAAAATATTGGCAATAAAAATTATTAAGAATAATACTTTTATTAAGTAATCCTTAGTCTTTTTCAAATTGATTTTTAATTCATTTGAAAATTAATCCATGAAATACACACCACAATGATTGATGATATCACTTGAGAATTTAGTCTTAACTTTAAACATACTTGTTTGTTAAGTTGCAACTGTACAATCTATATGGGAAAAACTGATGAAAGGAAAAGTTGGGAAGTGTTAGTCTCATTAAAAACATAGCTATATTTAATTTTATGCATGTCAATGTTATATCTTAGGATTTTGTCAACAACTGCCTTAAACTACTAATTAGATTGTTATACAAAAAATATAGATCTTAGAATATCTGAGCTGAGAATTATCCACGAAGACTTGGATACTTAATATGGTGAAGTTAGAGGTCTGCTAGAGGAAGTCTATCCCATCTCTCATCGTTGTTCTTTGTGAGAGACCTCAGTGTTACCACACTGGGAGATGTCAGAGCTAACTCATTCAGGACTGCAGGTTTCAAAGAAGTCATGAACAATGCAACATTATGTTGAAAACAATGATCTTCTCTAGATAATCAAAGAGCTGTAAACTCCAGTGGACAAAATACAACTGATTTTTTTTTCTCAAAAGTTTTAAAGTGGGCCAGTTTCTAAGTCTTCCTCTGTAGGGCTGTTGTACTGAGTAGCTTCTCTGACAACTAGTACAAAGCTAACATATTTGTTTCTATTACTTGAGATTATGTGAATCTCAGAAGCTATTTTAGGCAAAATTTCACGATAGATGCTTTTTTTAGTTTTAAGATATTTTGCCTGAGTTAGCTATAAATATGTATTTAATTATACTAAACATTAAGAAATTCCATTAATAGCCATTGATAGCCATTGAAAGAGGTAATGTATAGGGTGCTTAAGCTAATTCAGAGAATAAATTTGTTCTTGTTGATGTGATTAACATTTTCCTTAGTTTTATTGTCATTTGTGGATTTACATATACATTTAGAAAAACTTTTAAGGAAATTGTCAAATGGGATATTGATATTTATTTAGTAGAAATGATTTACTCTATCTCTAGTAACTTTAAAATTCAAGGACTGAATAAAATCTTGATCTTGATTATGGGTGCATTGAAGTCAAAATGTCACCATTATCATATATAAAACAGATGGAGGAACAGGAGAGGTCTATCAGTAATACTGATTTCCAAAAAAGTTTGAAAATTTCGGCTAAAAATGCTCTAAGTTGCTGTAAGCAGAGCACTATTCTGGTGGGAATTTAGAAGATAAGACTAATAAGATAAAAGACATCTAAAATCTGCTTCATTAAATTTCAAAATGGAAGAAAGGTCCTATTAGGACAAAGATGGGGGCATTCATATTAGAGTCTGGTAAAGAACTGACTTCATTGTATCAATGCCCTGAGAACTTGAATGAAGAATTTTAATGTAATTAATTAATTTCTTCATCAGAGGAAATTTCAAGGCAAGCTAACACTTAGTTATCTGTGGATCCTAATTTTAGATACATTGTGATCAACTATTTCATAAAACCTGCCTCCATGATTTCCTTACACAACAATCTGTAGTGTCCTACTAGGAATTAAAATAAATTCTCTCTTTGATGGTTCACTTTTGACAGATATGTTGTCACAGCAACACATATAATGTAACAAACAGTCTTTCCAAGTATAGTGGTGTGAATGACAATTATTGTCATAAGCTCATATAATTTAGTTTAGTTCCCAGAGAGTAGAACTGTTTAGAAAGGATTAGGAGGTGTGGCTTTGTTGGATGAGGAATGCCACTGTGGATGGGCTTTAAGTTTAAGTTCAAGAGCCTTGCTCTCTTGTCTCTTGCTTGGAGATTCAAGGTAAGATCCCAGCTACTGCTCTAGTAACATTCTTGTGTGCTGGCCTTATGCCACACTCCCCACCATGATTAACATGGACTAACTCTCTGAAATAGTAAGCAAGTCCCCAGTTAAAATTTTCATCTTGTAAGTTGCCTTGGTCATAATGTCTCTTCACAACAATAGAACAGAGATCAAGACACCAAGTTTAATGTTCATGTTGATTAAGTTAAGATATGCTGAGGAAAAAGCCCAAAAAGACAGATTTAGAGTATGTATTTTAGCTGAGTTATCATGGTGATAACTGGGACATGGTATATAACAAAGATCCCAGAATGAGTTTTCTAAGAACCACTGATAAAAAAAAAAGGTAGGAAAGAAGATGGAGTGGACTTTCTGTTATTGGGAGAAAAATTGTGTATCTTTCTATGACTAAAGACAGGGAAAGTTTAACAGACAGTACTTCAAGGTATCAAATTTCAAAGAGATCAAAGTGGGATGTGAGCTACTGCACTTAGTATTAGGAAGTATTAGGTAGTATTCATCCTAAAAATTGCATGGTATGGCAGAGAAGAATATAGGCTGCAACTGGATTGAGAAAGGATTGGTGAATAAAAAATTTAAGATTAATTAGATAAGTATATTAAACTTGAGATCCACAAAGTTCATTAAAGTAAAGTACAAGGTGGTGTTATGTAATGAAACAGAAGACTTCTAAGGAAGATCATTTCCAACCTTAACAGTTATCTTACTTAGGATTACTGTGAAGAGACTGTATGCAGCATGATCATGGCATTCTTTTTTTTTAATTTTCAAGACAGGGTTTCTCTGTGTAGCTTTGGAGCCTATCCTGGAATTTGCTCTATAGGCCAGGCCAGCCTCAAACTGACAGAGATCCGTCTGTCTCTGAGTGCTGGGATTACAGCTGTGCATGACCACCACTGGCAATTATTATAAAGAAACATTTAATTATGGTGGTTTGCTTACAGTTCAGAGGTTCAATCCATAGTGGCAGGAAACATGGCAGCATTCAGGAACAGGTGGTGATGGAACTTAGATTGCTATATCTTATAGGCATCAGGAATTCAAATGGTTTACTTGGCAGTATACTACACATCAGAAACATCAATGTCCACCCCCACAGTGACACACTTCCTCTAAAGGTCATACCCACTCCAACAAAGCCACACCTCCTAATAGTGCCACTCCCTGAGATTAGGGGTCCAAATACATTCAAACTACCTCATCAGTAGGCAATATCAATTCTATTCTCCTACATAATGAGATACTAGAACAGGGGTCTAGTTTGTAATTGATCACACAAGAATTTGGAACATCCTGTCAATATAAGATATGTGTTTCATAAAAGTTATTAATTGCCTTTGAAATTAGAGCAATGGAATCAAAGTATAACTTATGAAGTTCAGTAGGCAAAGATACATGATGCAGGCTGCCAACATTTATAGAAAAAAACATATTACCAAGCCCATGCAAATGAAGTTTTAATGACTACAACAAAATTCCAATGCTTTACTGTTAGGTTATATTGCTTAGAATATTATGTATGGTTATAATTTATAAGGAATCATTACTGTAACACAATAGTTTTCCAACCCACACTATACTAGATAATATTCATGATAACATTTGTCTCATATAAAATTCTAAAGGCATCCACAAGCCATGTTATTTCTTCCATCTTTGGTTCTATTAATTCTAGTAAATTTTTATTACTATATATGTTTTGTTATTCATTCTCTCTCATTTCTTTTCTATATACTACCAAATTTAAAATAGTTTGCCACGGCAAAAATCACTTCCTTTTAATTATCATTCTTATTTTTATTCCTAAGTCTTTACTATTCATAAAATAAAATAAAACATTTAATTTACTTAATGATACAATGTCATATATTTAATTATTGCTTTAGTCAATTTCCTTTTTTCCAGTAGACAAAATAGAGTAAATCACAAACCACACATACTTAATTTGATTATAGTTCTTAAATGTATCAATAGAGAGAGTGTAAAAATGTCAGTGTGCCCAGTATGATTAAAGTCATTCAGGAAAATTGACTTCCCAAATTTCTCCCAATCTCTTGAAAAACAGAAAGAAAAACTATAGTGTGGTACTGACTAATGGTGATTGTAATATGATATATTTCTAAATCATAAATTAAAGGATTTTTTAAAATTTGACATAAATAATCCATTTTGAGAAGGTAGAAAAGATTGACCTCTCATTTAAACACTATACATACAATGTATAAAGGTATGAAAATGCCACATTATGCTCCACACTTCTTTCAGCCCCAGCAGCTCTTGAGCAGGTAAGATTCTACCACCCCCATCTCCCAATGGACCCTGTAACCCACAAGTCCCACTTCACCCCATAAACCCAAGGAACCCATCATCTTCCCCTTGTCCTAACATCCCCCGTGGCATCAACAGTGCTCAGAGGCACAGACACCATCTACACTGATTGGAGAAAGAGATGGACAGATGGCAGAGTAAAAATGGATCCAACAACATAAAGAACAATATGGCACCACCAGAAAGTAGTGGAAATAGATAAAACTTCCCAGAGAAGCTGGGGGTTGGGGGTAGGGGAGAAAATGGGGGATGGAGAACATGTCTGAACAGGATGGTCAAGTTAGGGGTAGTACTGAAAGGGAGAGCAATGAAAGAGATATCCTGATAGAGGGAGCCATTGAGGGGTTAGGAAGAAACCTGGTACTAGGGAAATTCCCAGGAATCCACAAAGTAGACCCTGTAGTGATAGGGGAGCGCAGGCCTGTTTTTTGTCCCGCCCGGCTTCCGCACGGCTAGCTTACATTCTGAAATAACAACATATAAACTGTATTTATTTAAGCATTGCCTGGCCCATTATATTTAGCCTTTTTTTTAGTTAACTCTTACATCTTGTTTAACCCATATCTAGTAATCAGTGAATCACCACCGGGTCGTGGCTTACCGGGAATATTTTAACCCACGTCCATCTTGGGTCTGTCTGACTCGGCTTTTTTTTTTCCCAGCATTTTGTTTTGTCTACGCTCCCCCTTTCACTACAAGACCCCAGCTAAGACTTCTAGCAATAGGGAAGAGTGTCCGTTCCTGAACTGGCCTTCTTGTATAATCAGACTGGTGACTAACTTGACTGTCATCATGGACCCTTCCTCCAGAAACTGACGGAAGCAGACACAATGAACAATGCCAAACGCTGTAGCAAGCTCTGGCAGTCCTGCTGAGGTGAGGGAGAAGTGATTTTATGAGCAGGGGAGTGGTCAAGATCATGACAGGGAAACCCACGGGGACAGCTGACCCTAGCGAGTGGAAGCTCAAGGACTCTAGATTGACAGCTGGGGAACCTGCATGGGAACAAACTAGGCTCTCTGCAAGTGGATGACAGTTGTGTAGTTTGGTTGGCTTGTGGGATCCTTGGCAGTAGGATCAAAACCTATCCCTGGTGTATGAGCTGGCTTTTTGGAGCCCATTCCTTATGGTGGGATGCCTTTCTCAACCTTGATGCAGGGTGTTGGGCTTTGTCCTGTCTCATCTTGATATGCCAGGTTTTGTTGACTCCCTTTCTGAGGTGTAGATGGAGGTGGAGAGGGGTATGAGTGGAGGAAGGGGAAAAATAAAATGGTCAGAGAATCTTTTGAAGTGTGTTCAAGTACACAATTCTCAGACAACTTTGTGGATCACCAGAGGTCAGGCGCATCATAGCTTTCAAGGCATCTAATTGTTTAGAAATGTGGGACAATTAAGTTGTGTATGCAAAGGCACACCTACTGTAAGTGAAGGTAGGCTCTGGGAACTGAGTGACTAAGCTTGTTAGTAGGAAAAATTAATAGCAAATCAAGTTCCTTTGGAAAAGAAGTCATTTGCTAAGTTTACATAAGATTTTGTGCCGCATATTATAATTACCTCTTTGAAAGTCACTTTTGATTAAAAAACAGAATATCATGTCTGGAGAGATAGTTCAGTGGCTTAAGAGCATTGACTGTTCTTCCAGAGGATTTAGACACTTAACACCCACATGACAACTCACAGCCATCTGTAATTCCTTTTTCTGGGGATAAGATGCCCTTTTCTGGCTTTTGGGGGGCACTGTATTCATGTGGTATACAGACAAACACGTACACATACAATAAATTTTAAAAATTTAAATGTCAGACAATTTTAAATAAAATTAAATTTAAAAATGTCAGAATATCCATTAAAGAAAATAAACATCACTCCATTAACATACAGTTTTGTATTTCATATATCAGTTAAAAGTAAGTGCAGTTAAACAAATTCTGATCATAAAGACAGAGTGCTCTTATGAAAACAGGCAAGTAACAGCAACAAGACTAGTGTGCTGTAATGGCAGCTACTTTTCCTGAAGTAGAAAGAAACAGGGCATGGCCAGAAGCAGAGACCCACCAGCCTCAGGTTAGACTAAGCACAGTTGCTGCCATAGACCTAGGGTCAAAGCATTCACTCTAAAGCAAAATCTATCTAAGTGTAAAAATTTGTTTAGCATGGGAAAGGCATCAGAGAGTTGAAAACAATTACTGAATTAATTATGATCAAAATTTATCTTCTTTAAGATAACCATTTTGTCTTGCTACATATGAGGGTGATGCTAATACAATAAAACCTCCTTCCTAGGGAGCTGAATCCAGAGTGTATCTTACAAAGGGCAGCAACCTTAGCTTGAGATGGTTTCTCTGTCCCCATATCAAATTGGAATGCTTCACCTTATGACAGTCTCATACCATTTGACTTTACAAAACTCACAATCAAGAACTGCCAATCAAATAACAAATATACTCTCCAAAAATATTAAGTAATGATTTTATATTGGATAACATTTCCAGCTATCTTTGGCTGTGAGACTCCATGACGCCCCAAAAGTGTTGGATTGTTTTTTCCCATCATCTTTTATTTGCCATCTACTAATGCGTTTTTCTTTCTTCCATGTACTTCAGTTACATTTAAACTACCTTTGGCCTCCTCAACTCTGCTTAGATATTAGTTTCAATATTATTGGTATGATTATAGAAATAGATTATAAATAGTCAACAATCCTGTCCTTATTATGTCAGTTTAATCAAGCCAGATACTAAATTACCATTGTTCATGTTGGAAACTATCATCCTAATAAATGGCAAACATAAGAGATCTGGGCATTACCCTGTTTAAGAAAAGTTCCACAGAAAAACATGGGATATACAACATCCACAGATCTCAAGGAGTCAGGCCAACTGAGATGTTTTAGGATGATAAGCAAAGCATAGTTACCAGAAAATTATTTAGATATTCATTCATCTCCTTATTAATTTAATCCCCCCAAATACACTTTATTTAGGAGTTCTTTAACAAAGTACCTTATACTGGATGGTATACATTTACTTATTTTCACACAATCCTGGAGGCTGAGGGTACAGATATACTAGGGTTCTGGAAACGGGCCTCTTCTTACTTCGTTTGTGAATTGCCATTGTCCCAGTGTGTCATCACATGACTTGGGAGGGCAAGCTTTGTTGTCTCTCCTTCTAAGGAGAGCTATGCTTTAATATAACCTAATTTACTGACTTCCAAATTAGTCTGCATTTGTACAAAGTGTAAAGACTTTAAAATAAGAACTCAATTCATAAAGCTTGTGCTTTATTCATGAAATATGCAAGATACTTTGTAGTACACTAGGTGCATTCTGACAAGCAATAACCTGTCTTCTGCTCTCATGGTGTCTAAAATCTAGTGGAGGAACTCAAGAAAATGAAATAATATCAATCAAAAGCAATATTTTAGAAAAATACAGCAATTATTAGGGTACATAGAGTATATAAGTCATATTTCTTAGGTAATCATATTATCTCCATGAAAAAGCATGATGAAATTGAAATTAAGAATGAGTACAGATGAACCAGGGAAGGGGTGTAGGACTAAGGACTGGATGCAGGTAGAAGGAGTGGTATGTGTAATAGAACCTGTAGGTCAACGCAGAGCAAGGTGTAATAAAGACTACGAATGGAGCATGCCTGAACAATGCTTTCTAGGTTACACATTTGGATAAGGCAGACTAGTCAGAGGTATTAGCAAAGACTCAGATAGGTTATTGGAGATCTGGTTGTAGTAAGAGGTAATTTATGCGTAAATATACAATGTAGAGCAATTTTCCTTTCCTCATAGAGAAATTTCTGTTTGAAGAATCTAGCATGCAAAATGGCAAACCAGATGTGCTCTTTACTAAGCTCACAAAAATTTCTAAGTTTAAGAGTGCACTACATTTGTGAAGAGAAATTAACTTAGAAATCCTCATAAATATTTAGGATCATGACTTGATCTTGAATGAATAAGTATACTTGAATTTAGCAGTGTATGAAAGTTGCATGGATGCCTGATATCTGACATGTGACAGACAACACCACGAAATTCCATTATAGCTAGATAGTAGATTGGATCATCTCAAAGTCTATTGTGAAAATCAGCTGTGAAAAATACATTTGTAAATAAAATAACCATCCTGCCTTAGAGAGTTCACATTACAATATGGGAAACAGATAATCAAGAAATACAATAAATAGCTAACTTACATAGCTAAAAAGTGGGAAGGACTTCAGATACTAGAAATAGAAGAAAACAACATTTAGGAACTCTACTCTAGGCATAGGTGGTGGATGCCATTCTGAATGAGTGGTCAAGGAAGCAGCATTTTAACAAAAATCAGTGATGTAGATATGAAACAAGACCAACTAGCAGAGGGAAGATCATTCTAGTGGCATACCAGTACTAGATGAAGATAATAATAGGGGAGAGTGCCTGAGTCATTCAGATACCAGAAGGAATCTTGTGTGGCTGGACTTCAATGGATGAAAACAGATGAATAAAGAATTATGAATCAAAATTATTTGAGGGTCATCTCATAAGTGACTTTGAAAGATGTTTTAAGGCTTTAATTTTACAGATAAGGAAATGCAAAGCCATTGGAAGGTTATGAAAAAAGAAATAATACAATCCAGTTTACATTTAAAATTATTAATTTTCTATCTCATACTCTTATTTCTATTATTTTCCAAAATTTCTTCCAAGAACCACAAGAACACTATCAATGATAGCTCCCTTTTCTTTCCAATGTGAAAAACACAGATCTTAATTAGATAGGAAGATATTCATTATCTCATTTTATATATCATAAGCCCTTTCAGTCTTATATTTTATGTTTTGCCATATAAACTGAAACATAAATGTGCCATAAGTATTTGTCCACTACTATGAAAACCAGCTTTTCCCCACTCACAAATGTGCACACACACAAACACACACATAAACACACACGCACACATAAACATACACACACATGCACATGCCTTTAATAGTCCCATTCAACACTACAACTCATTGCAGAAATCTGTTCACTAGAAAAACAAGATTTATTTATTGGACATCTGGTTTGGGCTATGTTACAGAGTAGTTTCATTAAAAAAGTAATACTATCCCTTTTCTAATAAAATTATGATGTACCATAGAGACAACAAGATAGATAAAATTTATATATAATGCCAAAAACATTCCACGAATGCCTTAAAATTCTTGGCAATCCTCTCTGCCAATCCTCTATGCTCTCACAACTTTCCTACCACACAGCAATAACATTATCTAGAAACAATGATCACACAATTATTTTCTATTTTGATTTTATTATATAAAATTAACAATGAATTTTGTGAATGTATAGCCATGAATCTCTGAAATAAATTGTAATTGTTAAAATTTATTTTTACATTATTGTATTCTTAATATGTATTTTTACATATTTATATATC
Organism: Ellobius talpinus; assembly: GCA_001685095.1. NCBI lineage: Eukaryota > Metazoa > Chordata > Mammalia > Rodentia > Cricetidae > Ellobius > Ellobius talpinus. The sequence goes on from LOJH01026928.1 coordinate 12,072, forward strand.
CTCCATATTCATATATCTGTAGCTTTCTTCTCTGTATATCACATGTAAAATTACATTTCATACATTAAATTTAGTATTGTAAAAAGTCATGACCAATGTTATTCACCTATAAGATTATGAACTGGTATTCACAGTCAGCAGATCTCATATTCATCCTAGGGTTTATATGGCACCAAATCTTTAATTGTTCTTGATGAAAACTATAAGGAGCTGAAAGGCCTTATAGAGAATGGGCTGCCTATGTAACACTCCAGCTTTGAGAAGAAACATAGTTTCCTTACACTATAAATAACAGATCACAGTTTCTCCAGGATGTACTGTCAGTCTGTATTCTGTGTTCCACCATCACAAACATCAAAGATGGATGACATTTTGACTTGTGGGTGCAAGGATGTTCTTATAGTGCTACTTGTATTATTTTCAGATTTTCAAATTAATACAATGCAGCAAGTGTTAAAAATCTGTTAAATTTTGTACTCTCTCCTTTCAATATAGCTGTCACTAGTCTGAAATGGGTACTGTGGCCAAATATATTTTCTGGAAATTGGTACTGAAACTATCAGAGACTATGCTGCATTCTCAAATGCTTCTCAAATAGGCTTTCTTTTTCTTTTCATTTTCTTTTTAACATAGCATGGATATTTTATCAACTAGGCTTTCTAAAGCCTACAGACTTTGGTGTTTCTGTTTCTTTTGAAATCAGGGTAACTGGACAATTGCACTGAGGAATGTCAGATATGATAGATACTATGTAACTTCTGGGCAAAACATTTATGCATGTGTTTTATCACTAATTCTACAACACACCCCATTTTCACAATTCAGTGTTTCAGAATAAAGGGTACCAGAGAATGTTAATTACTTTTCTGTTGCTGTGATAGATTATCATGGCCAATGGCAAGTTCAGGAAAAGAAAAATTATTTTGACACATGGTTCCAGATGAAGAAAAGTCCATAGTGACAGAGAAGAGGTGTGTCCACGAGGGGTGGAAACAAGAAGCTGAAAGTTCACATCTCAAGCACAAGTATTAAGCAGACAGAATAAACTAGAAGTGGTACAAGCCTTTTAATCTCAAAATCTGCCAACAATGATACATTTCCTGCTGCACGTAGGGACCTGCTAAGTCTCCTGAAACTGCCAGAAACTGGGGAACAAGAATTCAATTGTCCAGGAATATGTGAGACATTTCTTATTCTAACTACCACTTGCCACTTTAAAAAAGATGGGAAAAGCAAACAACATTTTACATTTAGGTGTAACTATCAAATTCCACACCCTAAACTACATATTGGGAAATATTAATCATTCAGTTCCATAAGTTGCTTTCTGAAGCAATTGAAAGATGATTCTATGTGAAAATCATTGAATATATGGAACAAGCTCATCTATAGGACTAGTTTTATGTCTCTGAATTTGGTTCAATAATTCTATGTTTAAAATTTTTTTCATAAAATTACATTAAGTGTAGCATGGCATCTCTGTAAGGCTTATAGAATGGGGAAAATGCAGGCTTTATATTCTAACATTGCAAAAATAGAACCACAATTTAAACGTGAATTCTAATTTAGAACATTAGTAATTAAGTGATCTTTTTCTATTTGTAACTCTTTCATTCATTGATAACTGTGAGAACTGAAGAACATTACTACTCATTAGGAAATAAAAAGATATGAGTATCAGCTAAGGATAGTCACAGAACAATGGTTACATTTCAATCTAGCATTGGTTTTATATAAATTTAAAACCATTCAATAAAAAAGAGTTTAAATGTCACTGGTTAAAAAAGAAAAAATATAGCCATGCTGAAAAGTCCTTTTATTTTTGTTCTTTTTCATTTGCCAGTTAATCTAAATTCAGTGTGACATAGTGATTTCTGTCTTGGGGTTCATCATCCACAGGACATTGTTTAAAGAAGGACCAGTCTAAGGCCCATTTTCTTCTTCTTACCATTTCTCTAGCACAAAAGACAGCACACATTGATTGGTACATATAAAATAGTTTGCTCCTCTTTAGAAACCATTTTTGTCCTTCCATGGGAACAATAGTGTATGCTCACAAAACTGTTGTTACAGATACTGACAGTTAACTTCTTCACACTATACATTATTTGCTATAGGACCTTAAATCTTTCCAAATACAGTATTTGATTTAAACATATTTTCCAAAATTTCAATACATTTTTGAAATTTGAGTAAAAAAGTGAAGAAATGGTAAAATTCTAGTAAATCTGTTAATATTTTTGTTTTATAACAAAATTTAGATCATCAACTAAGATTTTTCTCTCAAAAACTTCACCATAGTCCCTATATCTGCTATCCACAAACTCAGTGTAGCAAGAGATATAATATCCATTTCTATAATGAAGGATTATTCCCCTGTAGAGAGAAAATTCAGTGTCCAACAAGGGGTCATTTTATATTCAACTCATTGACACTCCCAGGTTTCTACAGCAACACCTTCCTTGACCTCTGTGCAAGGGTTTTATCACTAATTCTACAACACTCCCCATTTTCACAATTGTCCCCTAAAATGTTAGTGATTTCTCCTCTAATTTCTCTAGTTTGATCTTCTTTTTATATTCTGAAGTATGAGTACTTCTTGAACTGCAGGACCTGCCTGCCTTAATATCCAATAGATTCTCAGTATCCAAAAGACAAAAAGCTACTATGAATTATTAAGAAAAATATACATATAAACCAGGAATGAAGTCTTGAAAAGGTACTTCAAAAAAGTGCCATTGAGATGAGTCTGCACACAAGGGCATGTGCCACCAAGCCTGATGATATGAGTTTAATCCCTGTAACTTACATGGTACCAGAAAAGAACTGCCTTTCACAAGTTGTCTTCTGACTTCTAAAAGTGAGCCATAACATCTCTATCCCTCTCTTTCACAGGCACACACACACACACACAAACACACACTTTCATTTTCTGTCCCTCTCTTACATAGAATTAGTAAATGAAGCATTAAAAATAAAACATTCAAATAAAGCGTGAGAAAATATGTCCAGTATCAGAAAAATCACAACTGTGAACTTTGCTAGAAACTTTTCTCACTGCTGGGACCAAATCCCTGACAAAAGGCAACGGAAGAAAGGATTTATTTTGGTTTATTCCGGGAAAGTCATGGCTATAGACTATGATCATTACAGTTGTATAAGAAGCATTTTATTTCTGTGCTTCTTTAAAATGTTGTTATGAAATATTTTGTGGGTGGAAGTGTTGATCCCTAGAGAAACTATCTTTAGAACAATAAATAACCAAATTATGAACTGAACATTAAATCTGCTAAATTTCAAGTTTAAAATGTGTCTGTAGTTTCTTGGGGTCTCATTGTAGCAGAGGCAAATATTAGTATCTTAGTTGTAAATGATGCCTACTAAATCTACCTAGATTGGTGAAGATAACCAGCAGACATCACTGTTGCTATAAATCCACTCCCCCTCAACAGCTCAGATTACAGATGAGCTTGAATAGAATGTGCTTTAAGCATGATCTGATGAACAGAATTCTGTTTGAAATCACTTCATTGGTTGGGTCCCCTACGTTTTCCATCAAAAGTAATTTTTTATAAAGATTCATTTTTTCTTTACCAGTTTTATACATTTATATTCTACATTGTAGTCATATTAATACCCTTCTAGCTCTCCTTTCCTGTTGAAACCTTTCTTCCCAGCAGCTTGCTTCCCCTCCTGTTTGTTGTCATCATTTTATGTGTGACTCATTAAGTTTAATTGAGTCCTTTGCTCAAGCATGGTTGTAGAGGCACTTACTGGAACAAGAGCAGTTTGTCAGTGACTACACCACAGAAGAAAGTGACATCCACTCCCCCCAACAACCATTAATTTCCAATAGTCAGGAAGACATGGGACCCCATTCATGATGGACTATTTAGGGACCCACTCTTATGATGTCTTGTGCTGTGAAATCTAGTAGCTTTGAGCTCACTATTAGAAAAATGTCTCATATTGAGGCCAAACACTGTGCAAATGTAGTTTTACAAATGAAAAGGTATAAACTTTAAATTACCACAGTATTCCACCTTATGGCAGGTAGGTTTTTACTATAGTCATATAAGGAGAAATTATTCACATTAACAACCAAAAAATATTTAAATGCTTATTAATATTACTCCCTGAGTTTCCTTTCCTTGATTAATTCCTGGGTGGTTATATAGCCTGATGCTCATTCACTCCATTATCTGACTGTGGCAATTTCTTTTTCCATTAAATCATGGCCATACTTACATACTGAGACAAATGTAGAGCAAAAACACTTCATTCATCTTTTTTCAAATCTCAAGTTCCTTTCCTGACACCAGACAATTCAGAAGAACTCAGTGAAAAGACAGGAACCATTCAGCTTAAGATATGTTCCAGTTTGTGCAAGCTCTTTCAGAGATGATCTTTTAATAATTTTGATTATAGAATTTGTAACTTTCTCATATTCAGTTGTGTGAAGTAGCTGTCATCAAAAATAAAAAAGATAACACAAGATAGGCCTATACTAATTCAAAGTAGAATTCCTGACAGCTAATATGTATATACATAATTAATGGTATATTAATACTGAATGTGTTTAAGAAATAAGTTTCCCACATTTGTTTCACCTGTGAGGTCCTTGGAACCATGCAACACAGCCTGTTCCAGTGCTAAGGGGACCTGAGAGCCAGCAGGGAGTGTTCCTGCTGCTGGGCTTTCTTTCTCCCAACCCACCCTTCCCCCAAGCCTGCCTTTTCACCTGTGATGTCCTTGGAATGCTGCAACACAGCCTATTCCAGTGCTGAGGTGATGAGAAAGGTGAATCAGTGGCCCCATGGCTGGACAGCCATAAGCAACACTCTCTGGGACCTTCCCAGTGGGACAGAACCCAGAGTCCTCTCCCCAATTCCCTAAGCTTTTCTGGCCATCCAGTGAAGAGTGTTCCTACTGCTGGGCTTTCTTTCTCCCAGACCACACTACCCCCAAGACCGCCTTTCCACCAAGATGCCAAGACACTTCTGGCCTCATTTGAAGGAAGAGATGGGTAGGCATCAATACAAGAATTTCTCCAACAACCTAAACAGAACATGGTAACACCAGAATCCAGTGGACACACAACAGGAAGACTTGATCATCCTAACCCAGAAGAAGTAGAAGAAAACGACTTTAAACATAACTTTATGAAAATGATGGAGACCTTTAAAGTGGAGGTAAAAAGTTCCCTTAAAGAAATGGAAGAGAATACAAACAAAAAGTTAGAGGAAATTAATTAATCCCACAAAGATACCCAAGAAACCAGGAAAAAGCAATCAAACAATATACAGCAAGCCAACAGCTAACATCAAATTAAATGGAGAGAAACTCA
>LOJH01026929.1:0-18227 GCA_001685095.1 Ellobius talpinus
TGGTAGGCCACAGCCTCATGGTGATACATAGATTAATAGAAATGGGTTAATTTAGCTGGATGATGGTGGTGCACACCTTTAATCCCAGCACTCAAGAAGCAGAGGCCGGTGGATCTCTATGAGTTTGAGGCCAGCTTGGTCTACAAGAGCTAGTTCTAGGATAAGCTCCAAAGCTATAGAGAAACCCTGTCTAAAAAAAAAAAGAAAGAAAAAGAAAAAGAAATGAGTTAATTTAAGATGTAAGAATTATTTAATAAGAAGCCTGAGCTAGGGCTGGAGAGATGGCTCAGAGGTTAAGAGCATTGCCTGCTCTCCCAAAGGTCCTGAGTTCAGTTCCCAGCAACCACATGGTGGCTCACAACCATCTCCAGTGGGGTCTGGTGCCTGCTTCTGGCCTGCAGGTGTACACACAGACAGAATATTGTATACATAATAATAAAAAAAGAAGCCCGAGCTAATAGGTCAGGAAATGAATGAGCTGTCTCCTTTACTCCTTTACACTTGAATGCATAGCCAAGCTGGCCTTGAATTTGAGACAATCCTTCCCTCTCAGCCTTCTTCTAAGTGACTTGGATTATAGGCGTGCACTGATGTACCAGCAGCTCCTTTCTTGCCCTTATTTGGGGTTTTCAGATGTGTCATGGCATCAGGTACATGATGGAATTTTGGGATTCTTCAAAGGACTATGTGGGTCCTAGTGATTGGGTGTGGTCTTGTGTGTCAGGGGTGTCTCACTGCGACTCAAGTTCTCCAAGCAGTTTGTCTCTCTCCCCTCTGCTTGTTCGCCTACTCAGAACTCTCTCCTTTAGACATGTTCTACCTCAGAGCCGCCACCACACACACACACACACACACACACACACACTCCACATGGTATTATTATTAGTCAAAGCTTAGCTTTGAAAAAAAAAAGCCTTCTAGACTCGAGTGGCTGAGCAGCTGGAGGACCTAAGTTCAAACCTGGGATCCATTAAGGTAAAAAGAGGAACCAATGACCACAAGTTGCCCTCTGACCTCCTCAAGTGAGGTGCACACATAAACTCATTAAATAAATAAGTGCAAGAAGAAAAACAACCCCTTTCCTTATTACTCTGCTCACACTCAGTTCCCTAATTCAGGGCCTGAACCCTATTGTTTGCTTCAAACTTCCTCTCTTCAAGATAAGGCCTGTTTTTTCCCCTGGGCTCCAGGAGCCACTCCTACAAGACACTGATGCCGGGGCAAGCCCAGCATTGTTCCTCAGCTCTGATAAAGCTCCTCCTCTGAGAACCTCTGACTCTTACCTGTCTCTGGGATGCCCTGAGATCTGCTTGGCTTTCAATCTCAGGGCAGCATTGCCATTTCTGTCAGGAGTTAGTTAATTACCCATGTACTATGCTGTGCAACTTGGTAGCTAGTGAACCACCATACCCCAAGTTATGGTTGAAGCTTGACCCATCATCAGGATCACCCAGAGGGTATGTCAGCCCATTTGTCCTGGGGCCCTCCTCCAGAGTTCCAAGATTTTCTGACTTCAGAACCACTGGCTAACCTGTTCCCCAAGAGGCTTTCAGATCTGTGGACTATACTTCAGGAATCACAGGGCATTTATAGACTGTCAAAGAGATGAACTGAAGTGTGTGTGTGTGTGTATGTGAGGGAGAGATTATGTCATGTGCGGGTACATGTGTGTGTGATCTGACTGTGTGGAAGCCGGAAGTTGAGTTGATGTCAGGTGTCTCCCTCAGTCACTCCCCACTTTATTTTTTTGAGGCAGGGTCTCTCACTGACTGAACCTGAAGCTCACTGATTGGCTAGACTAGCTGGCCAGGGAGCCCTAGCGTCTGTTTCTATGTCCCCAGTGCTGCCGTCACAATGTCTGCTGCCACTCTTAATGTTTTACAAGGGTTCTGAGGATCTGAACTCAGGTCCTCCTGCTTTTGTGGCAAGCACTGTACTGACTAAACCATCCCCTAGCCTGTTTTGTTTTGTTTCAAGACAGGGTTTCTCTGTGTAGCCCTAGCTGTCCTGGAACTTACTCTCTAGATAAGGCTAGCCTTGAACTCAGAGAGATCCACCTGTCTCTGCCTCCCAAGTCCTGGGAATAAAGACATGCACCACCACCACCTGGCCTAGCTCCAGCTTTTTGAGTCAGTGTCTTGCTTGTAGCCTTGATTGGCCTGAAACTCACTACGCAGAATAGGCTGGCTTTTGAACTTGGAGCCATCCTCCTCTTCTGACTCCAGAGGGGTTAGAATTATAGGAGTGGGCCACCCTACTGGTACTGAAGTACTGTGTTGTTCTTTGTTTTGTTTTGGTTTTGTGTTTTCAAGACAGGGTTTCTCTGTGTAGCCTTGGCTGTCCTGGAACTCACTATGTAGACCAGTATGGACTCAGCAGAGATCCACCTTCTTCTGCATCCCGAGTACAGGGATCAAAGGCATGCACCACCACACCTGGCTTTCTTTTTTTCTGTGCATGGGTGTTTTGCCTGCATATATGTCTGTGTACCATGTGTGTGCAGTGCCCATGGAGGACAGAAGAGGGTTTCAGATCTCCAGGAAGTGGAGTTACAAATGGTTGTGTGCCACCGGGGTGCTGGGAACTGAGCCCAGATCTTCTGCAAGAGTAGCCAGTGCTGTTAACCTCCGAGCCATCTCTTTAGCCCCCAAAGTATTTTAAAGTAAGTTACCAATGTTGTGACCCACAAAAACTGACATCTCTGCTTCTCAGGGTTCAAGGGCTCAAATATCTATATTTTTTATTCAGAACATCTAATTTGTCACAGGTGTTTCTGCTTCTTGAGTCCATCCTTCTCTTTCTCCCTCTCTCTCCATTGTGTATGTGTGTGTGTGTGTGTATGCGTGCACATGCAAGTATAAGAGAAAAAGAGAGAGAGAAGTTTCATTCTGTGGCTCAGGCTAGTACCTTAGACTTTCTTTAAACTCCTGGCAATCATCTTGCCTCAGTTTCCCAAATACTGGGATCATAGCCACAAGTCAGCACTTTCTGGTGCCATCCTTTCTTGTTTTACACCATCCTTGGTCTTGTTCATCTGCCACTTCCCACCTGGTATCTCCCCTCCTGACCCTGCTGCAGTGTTTGGAAACTGATCTTTGTGGTTGCAAGTCAAATCATGACAGTCCCCTAAAAACACACCCAGTGGCCTTTGCTTAGGGTAAATTGCAAACAGCTTTTACAAGGGACCTGCAAGAACCTGCATGCCTGGCCCCTGCCTCCTTCTCCTCAGCTCTGGCCCCCACACCATAGGCTCTCCCCGAGTAGTCCCTCACCCCCTAAACCCTGTCCTTGGATCTACAGTGTTCAGGGAGTTACCCTGGAGATGGGAAGCCAGCTGAAAACAAACAGGATAAGGAAGTATGGGGCAGGTATGTCTTCGTTTATGAGAAGATACTCTTTACTCTTTAAATAGCCTCTTTACTCAGATCAATTGGAAATCTCATGGAAAGGATTCCCACAAGGCAGAGCCGCTTGCCTCTAGGAAGGGAAACTGCAGATGGATGGGAAGGCTGGGGCGGAGGAGAAGGAACTTTTTAACCTTAAGTCTTTCATTCCTTTCGACTCTTGACCCACCAGAGGCAAAGTAAGTACACAAAGCGGGACCCAGTCTATTTTAGGAAACCAGTAGTCCTCCTTTGCTTTAGCTTTCTTTAGAGGCAGTAATTAGCTCGCTTTTGTTGCCTGCTAACTTTTTCTCAGCTGCTCCTCCCTCTCCTGAGGGCTCCATCACAAACTCCCCAAGAACAAGAGTGCCCTCTCTTTGGTTTACCCGGACATGACCTGGAGAGCCATGGTTCTAGCCCAGGTTCTAAGTATTAAAAGCTAGAAAAATATCTGTTGAATGCATAGGGACAGGATAGCCCCACCCCCACCCCAGGAGGATTCAAATATATATATTTGAGGACTGCTTGCTGACTTGGAATCTCTAGGAATTCATTATTGGCTAATTCTTTTTATTTTTACTATTTATTTTTTTTTTTCGGTCCATAGACAGTCTTCCTGTAGCTCAGACTGTAGCTCATCTCACAGCAATTCTTCTGCCTCAGCATCTCAATTCAGGGACTATAGGTACAGGCACAAGCCATTGCAGCCTATAGTACCTTCCTTTCCTTTCCTTCTTTCTTTTGTGTGTGCTCATATGTTTGAGGGCAGCCTGGGTGACAAGAGTCTGTCGTCTCCCCCTCAAAAAAAAGCCCAAGGAAACCCATCCTTTCCTGAGTAGATAGATGAGCCACCACCATCTCCTGGATGAGACATATTATGCAGGTGGAGGTCAGAGGACAACTCTCCGGAGTGAATGTTTTTCTTTTACCATGCAGATTTGGGGGACGTGACAACCCAGGGCCTCAGGCTTGGTAGCAAGCATCTGCACCCACTGAATCATCTCTCTGTCTTCTTCATTCTTTTGACTTCTTAAAAGATCTTATTGTACATTTATAGACACTTGTGTGTACATGTGAATGTGTGTGTCTGTACCCTAACAGATCAGAAGAGAGTCTAGAACCCCTGGAGTGGTTACATGTTGATGTAACCACTTGATGAAGGTGTAAGTAGCCTGCTGTGAGTGCTGGGAACTGAACCCAGTTCCCTTGCAAAAGGGAGCACTTAGCCACCTCTCCAACTTCCCTTTATTTTATTTATTTATTTTTGTTTTTTCAATACAGGATTTCTCTGTGTAATAGCCCTGGCTGTCCTGGAACTCACTCTGGGGTCTACAGAGTGCCTTGTTTCAAAAAAAATAAGCAAACAAGCAAAACAACAACAACAACAACAAAAAAGCTTCATAGCAGTACCAAAATTACAGTTTATGAAGAAACAACAAAAATAATTTTATGGTTGGGATCACCACAACATGAAGAATTATTTTCTTTCTTTTCTTTCTTGTCAAACTCACAGAGATCCACCTGCCTCGCTCTGTCTCAGAGTGCTGGGATTAAAGGCATGCACCACCACTGCTAGGCCAACATGAGGAATTATAATAAAGGGTCACAGCAATAGGAAGATTGAGAATCATTGCTCTATATCCTTAAAGTTAAAGATTTCCCCTTACCCGGAACTAACAATAGAACCCAGGACCTTGTGCAAGCTAAACAGAACGTGTCCATCAGGGACCTGCACCCCAGTTCTTCATAGATGACTTTTAACCAAATACCCCAACATCTGAAAGCTAAGTCTCACCTGACCTTTTCTCAGCCTGCTCGAGCAGGGTTGTAATTTCCTATCGCGTGAGCACAAGGCCTCTCTTCCTGGGCTGAGATTTGCATAACCACCCAAGCCCCTGCCTTCCAGAACCCTGGCTCCTCCCTTTCTGGGAGCCTAGCTGTTACTTCACACAAACAGGCTTGTTTCTCAGTTCCATTTTTCTTTTACTTCTGGGGATTTCCCTTACTTTCTTGTGAACTCAATTATTCATTTGAAAGAATATTTGTCTTTTACCTAGAATTTTCCCTTGTCTGTGTGGGGGCAGGGTACTTGGGGTTCTCTCTGGGGTGTTGCTGAAAATGGCTGGCTGCCTTGGCTTTCAGAACTAAGCTTCTGGGGGCAGCTCTTTGCTCCACCCGGCCTCTCTGGAGAATGTCCGGGTCTCCTTCACAGGTGACTCCAGCCTCTCCTGTCCCCTAATGCCTGTATCTCCTCAGCTTCGGGTCCTTTAACGAACCAGCTGAATCATCTCAAACTGGAAATCAGACAGTCAACCTGGTTCCTGTTTGGTCAGATATTTTTGGGCCCAGCTCTCTTATAAATCACTGGCCAGCTGGTGCATTGGCTGCCCCAGGGGTGACACCCATGCCTGCCCCAATCACTGGTAGTCTTAGCTGAAATAGGCAGTCACATGATTCCGGAGACAGTGACTTCTGCCCTTCCTGTGGAAGGGGGTGTGGGTGGGGTCCGGCCCAGGGACTGATGGGCACAGATACTTAACACCAAAAGGCTCCACAATGCACTTGATTGATAACAGCCAGAGGGGTTTAGCTTTTTTTTTTTCCCCCAGCTAAAGTCTTAACTTGTCTTCTGTGTTCACCCCTGGCATTGACTTTGTCTGCTTGTCTCAACACATCCACTCCTCCTGTGTTCCTCCTCTGTAATTAGTAAATAATGGGAAAAGGATTTATCCTCTGAAATAATCTCCGTGTCCTCACTTTTAAAAACTCAACTTTCAACACTGTTTTTTGTTACTTTTTAAAAGGAACTTTGTGATTCTAGGGCTGGAGCACCCGTCAAGGAAAAGCCAGGACTGCAGGAGCAGCTAGTGTGTGAAGGAAGGAAGGCCTGTGAGCAGCTCCTCATGGCTGGACGACACCCAGGGCAGAGCAGTGTGTGGAGGGTGACCCATGGTACAAAAACTCACATGTGGGATGGGGGTTGTGCACCTAGATTCTTAGCACTTGGCAAGTGGAGTGTAGTTTGTTTAACTCTTTTGTCTTTGGGGACCCCACTACCCAGCTCCCAAATAAATATGCAGAGACTTATTCTTATTTAGGAATGCCTGACCTTAGCTTGGCTTGTTTCTAGCCTGCTTTTCTTAACTGAAATTATCCCATCTACCCTTTGCCTTCAGGTTTTTACCTTTCTCTATTCAATGTCTTTCTTTGCTTCTTACTCTGTTGCTGGCTGTGTGATTGCCCCTGGCATACTTCCCTCCTGTTTTTGCTCCCCCTTCCTTTCCTTCTATTTATTCTTTCTGCCTGCCAGCCCCGCCTATTTCTCTCTCCTATCTAGTTATTGTCCATTCACCTCTTCATTAGACCAATCAGGTGTTTGAGGCAGGCAAAGTAACAGAGCTTCACAGAGTTAAACAAATGCAGCATAAAAGAATACAATACATCTTTGCATCATTAAACAAACATTCCACAGCATAAGCAAATGTAACACATCTTAAATATTCCACACAGTAGAGGCAGGAAGATAAGAAGTTTAAGGCCAGTCTCGGCTATATACTAGTTCAAGGCCAGTTCTGGGACACGTGAGGATCTATCTCACCAAACGAAAGAAATTGTATATGTATATTCATTTGTAAATCTATGTGGTCTGGGTTCACAATGACTTGGCTTACAATATTTGGGCTTTACAATGCTGTGGAAGTGGTACATATTCATCACTTTTTTTTGACAATCCTAATTTCAATTTTTATGTATTTACTTATTTTTATGTATATGGATATTTTGCCTGCATGTATATCATGGTGGTCTGCATGAAAATGGCCCCCAAAGGCTTGTTTAGTTTGAATATACTTGTTCCCCAGTTGGTAAAACCCTTTGGAAAGAAAGCATCAGTAGATGTGGCCTTGTTGGAGGAGGTGTGTCACTTGTGTCCTGCTTTGAGGTTTTCAAAGACTCTTGGTGTTCCCAGTGCTCCCTCTCTGGCTTATGACTGTGGATCAAGATGTGAGCCCTCAGCTGTTTCTTTGCTCTACCATTATGAACTCTGACCCTCTGAAACCATAGATCAAATTTAATACTTTCTTTTATCAGTGGTGTTGGTCATAGGATTTTGTCACAGCAATAGGAAAACAACTTGTATCAGGCTTTCTTGGATTGCCAGCCCCCAAATCATGACACAGAGACTTATTACTAATTATGAATGCTCACCTTAGTTTAGGCTTGTTTCTACCAAGCTCTTTTTTGCTTAAATGAACCCATTTCTATTAAGCTATGTGCTGCCCTGAGGCTTATTTACCTGATAGATGTACTACTGCCCATCCTGCTTTCCTGCTTCCTCTGTGTCTGTCTAGCTACCCCCATAAGCCCCAGTGAGCTGGTTTCCATTTTCTCTCTGCTCTCCAGATCTGCCTATCCCTCCTCTGCCGAACTATTGTCATTCAGCTTTTTTTTTTTAGATGCAATCAGGTACCTTAGGCAGGCAAGGTAAAACAGCAACATGTCTTTCCATAGTTAAATAAATGCAGCATAAGCCAGGGCGGTGGTGGCACACACCTTTAATCCCAGCACTCAGGAGGCCAAGGCAGGCAGATCTCTGTGAGCTGGGGGCCAGCCTGGCGTACAAGAGCTAGTTCCGGGGCAGGTTCCAAAGCTACAGAGAAACCCAGTCTTGAAAATGCAGCATAAACAAAAGCAACATATCTTTATATAGTTAAACAATTATTCTGCAACACGAACAAATGCAACATATCTTTACTTAGTCAAACAAATATTCTATTTTGCAAGAGTAACTAAGACAGAAGTCTGTGCACCATATGTGTGTGTGCCTGATGCCTGCAGGGGCCAGAAGAGGCAAGAGGACATTGGGATCCCCTGGGATTAGAGTTACAGTGAGATACCATGTGGAAGACGGGAATCAAACCCTGGTCCTCTCCAAGATCAGCAAGTATTCTTAATCACTGAGCCATTTTTTCCAGTTTCAACAACTCTACTTATGAATTTTGGTATTTTGTTTGTGTGTGTATGTGCTTGCGTGTGCACGTGTTTGAGACAAGGTCTTACTAGCAGACTTGACCAGTCTGGAACTAGATCTATGTAACTCAGGCTAGGCTCAAACCTGAGGCTATCCTCTTGCTCCAGCCAACTGAGTGCTAGGACTATGGGAGTGTGCATAAGAACAAATGCCACAAATTCTAGGCCAGCTGGGTGGGTTACAGAGAGAGTTCCAGCCAGTCTGGGATAGTGTATGACCTTGTCAATACAGACAGAAGAGATGGCTTAACAGAGAGGGCCTGTGGTGTGTTGAAATCAATAGTCTAGATGCCACACACAGAAGCACCTGAACAAATCAAAAGTAACACTGCAAAGCAATTTCTTTCTGTAAAAAGGGTGTACTGGGGATTCAAATAGGTCATCCAAAATACGTCACTGGACAGGAAGCTCACATTTTTATCGTAAGACAGGTGGAACTGAGTCTCATCCCCTCTCACAGTTGGGCTCCAGTGGCTAATGTATAACCAATGCAAAGGAAATAAAAACGGGGAGGGTTCATCTGGTAGGAACCAGTTCTGGGACAGGGGGCTTTGTGTAAAGTCTCCCAGGTGAGGAAGATGAAAAGTTTTGCATAAATATTTTACAAGGTGGAAGAGATTTATGGAATCTTGGCCCTTGGTGGCCTAGCGCCTCTGATATGAAAAACAAACAAACAAACAATTTCTTTCATACATTAACATGAAGACCTGAGTTCAGCTCTCCAGCAGCCACATCAAAAGCTGGGTGGGGATTTGCATTCAACTTCTGTAACCCGGCACTTGGGGGGGGAAGGTAGGGCATAGCCAGGTGAATTCTGGGAGCTCGCTAATCAGCCAACCTAGCTGAATCTGTGCACTTGAGATTCAGCAAGAGCCTGTCTTGCAAAATAAAGGTTGAGGGTGATTAAAAGGAATTGTAGGCCTTGATCTCTGGACCCCATGCGCATGTGCACCTACACACCATGCACACTTATTGCACACACACATACACACAATGCTTTTTTTAGGGGGAGGGGGGTTTCAAGACAGGGTTTTTCTGTGTATCTTTGGCTGTCTTGGAACTCGCTTTGTAGACCAGGTTGGCCTCAAACTTACAGAGATTCCCCAGCCTCTGCCTCACACAATGCTTTTAATCCCAGAATTAGAATGTAGAAGGGCAGTTTAAGGCTAGCCTCAGCTATTTATCAAGACGGAGGCCAACCTGGGCCTACTTGCCAGCCTATCTCCAAACAACAACAACAAAAAGAAACCACAAGAAAAATGGCTTTTAAGAGAAAAGAACAAGGAAAATTCCATGTAATCAAAAGAAAGCAGAACACTCTGGGTGGCCGAAAAGCAGAAGGACATCAGATGCGGCGGCCATGTACTCACGACATCACAAAGGCTGCTCCAAAAGACCGGCTGGCTCTCCCAGGTAACCACCAAGAGGCCCCCTCCTAGTTTCCTTCCTGTTGTTGTGCTTAACATTTAGAATAAAGTTTTATCGCCATGGGCCAGACTTGAAGGTTCATGACTTCAATCTTAGCACTTAGGAGGCAGAGGAGAAAGCAGAGCTCTGTGATTTTGAGGCCAGCCTGGTCTACATGTTGAATTCCTGGACATCCAGGGTACATAGTGAAACATTTTTTTAATTTATTTATTTTTATTTCCTGAGCATTGGTGTTTTGCCTGTATGTATGTCTGTGTGAGGGTGTTGGATCCCCTGGAACTGGAGTTACAGACAGTAATGAGATGCCATGTGGGTGCTGGGAATTGAGCCTGGGTCTTCTGGAAGAGCAGCCAGTGCTCTCAACCCCTGAACCATCTCTTGAGTCCCAAGACACTGCCTCAAAAAAAAATCATATGCATACCCAGAGTCCAACAATTTCTCGTGGAAACTCCTTTTCCAAGTGATTAGGGTGTGTGTGAGGCGGCTAATCTGCAGAAGAACAATTGGCACATTCTTAAATGATAAAGTGAGACATAACACCTGTGTGCAGAGCCACTTGTGGGAGCCGCACATGAACACACGTATCCAGAGGCAGGTTGTGTGGACATGGAGTATATCTGAAGTGACAGGAAGACAGTCACCGTGGTATCCCTGGAGACAGATGCAGAAATGGGGTGGGAGGTGATTGCCACTGTTCTCTTCCTCTTTTATATCGTTTGAGTTTCTCCCATTATTTCTGTTCTTCCGGTGTCAGGACCGGAAGCCAGGTCCTCATGCATTCTGAGCAAGCACACCACTACTGAGCTACCCCCACTCCTGTCTGCTTTGTTTTGACACAGGGCCTGATGGGGCCCAGGCAGCCCTCAAAATCACTATGTAACACAGAGGCTGACCTTGAACTTCTGACCCTCCTGCCTCTACCAACCACTCAAGTGTTAGAATTATAAGCAAGAGGTGCCATTCCAGGATAATACCCCTTTGTAAAAATTGCTTCTGATTTTCGTCACGGTGTTGGCCTCAAGGGTTGCCAGCTCCTGGTGCTGTTGGAAGGTGGTGTGGGACCATTAGGAAGTAGGGCCTAGTGGAAGGAGGCCAGGTCACTGGGGACATGCCAGTGAGGGGGATACTGAGACCTCAGCCCCCTTCTTGCTTTCCGATAGCTATGAGGTGGGGCAGTCTGCTCTGTCCTTCGCTTGTGTCTGACCTGCCTGACCCCAGGCCCACAAACAGGGTAGCCAAGTGACCCAGGACTGAGCCTCGGAAACTGGACCAAAAGAAAGCTTTTTCGTTTAAGCTTTTTCTTCATCATGTAGCCTAGGCTAGACTTGACATCACAGTGCCCAGGATGGCCTCAAGCTCTGGAGCTTCCTAGCTCAGCCTCCAGAGTGCTGAGATCAAAGGCTTGTGCCTACTTTGATTTTTTTTCCAGATTAGTGTTCAAGCAGGAGAAGGTGTCAGTGTATGCTTCTGTGCCTGAGGACAGGGGTTGATGCTGTAGACCTCCCGCTGTTGCTCTCCACCTTTTGGTTGCTGGTGCTTGTTCATTTTTGAGACAAGATTTCACCATGTAGCTCTTACTGTCTAGTCTCACTACGTAGACCAGACTGGCCTGGACCTTAAGAGATCTGCCAGCATCTCCTTACTTAGTGGTGGGATAAAAAGCATGTGTTACCTCCAGGTTCTCCACCTTATGTTTTGAGATGTTGTTCTATTTTCTTTTACTCTAGCCCCATTTTGGAACACCAAAGTGTTGGCTGTTTCACTCTTTTGGTTTTTGGGAGGCCCGCTACCCGGCTCCTAAATAAATCACACACACATGGAGTCTTATTATTACTTATGAACGCCCGGCCTTAACTTGGCTTATTTCTAGCCAGCTTTTCTTTTCTTTTTTTTTCTCCCCTTTTTTTTCTTATTTTTTCTCTTTTACCTTTCTTTTTTATTTTTATTTATTTATTTTTTTTAACCTTTTTTTTTTCTAGCCAGCTTTTCCTATCTTAAATTACCCCATCTATCTTTTGCTTCTGGACTTTTATCTTTCTTTATTTCTGTATTTTCTGTATACCTTCCTTTACTTCTTTCTCCGTGGTTTACTGTGTAGTGAGTGGCTGTCCCCTGACGTCCTCTTCCTTTTTCTTGCTCCTCCTTCTTCTCCTCTCAGATTTCTCCTTCCATTTATTCTCTCTGCCTGCCAGCCCTGCCTATCCTTTCTCCTGCCTCTATTGGCCATTCTGTTCTTTATTAGACCATCAGGTATTCTAGACAGGCAAAGAATCACAGCTTCACAGAGTTAAACAGATGCAGCATAAACAAAAGTAGCATGCCTTAAAATAATATCCCACAGCAGTCTCTCACTGAAGCAGAAGCTCACTGAGCTAGACTGGCCAGCTGGTCACCCTCAGGTCTTCCCGTCCCTACCTCTCTAGTGCTGGGATTATAGGTATGCACTGCTATACTTTTATGTGGGTGCTGGGGTTTGAATTGTGGTCTACATACTTGTAAGGCAAGCACTTTACTTAAGGAGCCATTTTCCCCTCCCATTTGTCCCCTCCCCTTTTCCACCCCGTCTCCGAAAGCTTGCATAGCTCAGTCTGGTCTTGAACTTACTGTGGAACTGAGGATGACCTGACTGTCTCCTGTTTCCATCTCCGGAATGCTAGGATCATGGCATGCGCATCCAGTCCTGGCCCAGACATGTTTCTAGCTCCCTTGAGTATATACCTAGGATTGAAATTGCTGGGGTGTACGGCAACTCTATGTTTACCATCTGAAGTACAGCTCAGACGCTCATTTTCCGAAATGGATGCGCGCAGTTTTTTACAGTTCCACCAGTGACGCATCAAAGCTCCATGTTTTCCTCACCCAATCAACACGGGTGGCTTTCTTGTTTTTTTTGTTTGTTTGTTTGTTTTTTGAGACAGGGTTTTCCTGTGTAGCCCTGGCTGTCCTGGAACTTGCTCTGTAGACCAGCCTGGCCTCAAACTCAGAGATCCACCTGCCATCTCTGTGTCCTGAGTGCTGGCATCAAAGGCTTGGGCCACCATGCCTGGCTAACCCTTGTTTTTTATTTGAGACCTCCTCCTTTGGGTGCTGTTTTAGCTTCTCTTCTTGTTGCTGTGATAAAATCCTCGAGCGGAAGCCATTTAAAGGTGGATGATTTATTTTGTCTCACAGTTCATAGGAAGCGGAGGTGGCAGATCTTGGTCACATCCCATCCATTGTCAGGAAACAAGCAAGGCAGGACTGCTACTGTCCATCTCCTTTCTTCCATTTACACAGCCCAGCCCAGGATCCCATCTGGGGAATGGTGTCACCGACAGTGGGCAGGTTGCCAACCTCAGTTGACAGGATTAAGATAATCCCTCAGGCAGCCCCAGAGGTCCACCTCCCAAGTGATTCTAAATACCTATGTCAAGTTGACAATTAACACCGACCTTGGGAGATGGGCAGACAGATCTCTTTACAATTTTTAAAGTCAGCCTACTCTACATAGTGAGTCCCAGGCCAGCCATAGCTATCTAGGGAGACACTGTATCAAAAAACAAGTGGCGCACACCTTTAATCCCAGCACTCGGGAGGTAGAGGCAGGAGAATTTCTGTGAGTTCGAGGCCAGCCTGGTCTACAGAGCAAGTTCCAGGACAGACTCCATAGCCAGTCTGAAACTGAGAAACCCTGTCTAAAAAAAAAAAGCCAGGCCTGGCTTGAAAGGCAGGCACTTGGAAGGTTGAGGTAGGTTTATTAGGAACTCAAGGTCGTTTTCAGCTACGTGGAAAATTCTAGGCCAGTCTAGGCTACAGGAGAAACTGCCTTAAAAAACGAAGCAACAGATAATCTGAACAAACAGCAAGAAAAAAAAAGTTAAGAGAACAACTACTAACTAGAAGTGAGTTGGCTTTCCAATTCCTCCAGTCAGGGAGAGCCACTTGCAGGTCACAGGCAGGGCAAGTTGGCTGCAGCCAGCTCCAGGGTCAGCAGCAATTGGCTGCCAGGCGCGCGCGCGCGCACACACACACACACACACACACACACACACCCCCCACACACACACCCACACACCCACACACCACCAGAGCCGATTTTAGGCCAGTCTGGGTGGAGGCGCTCAGACTGCTCTTTATGACCGTAGGGAAGCGCTAGTCGTCTCAGAAGTGTTTCCCCCACTTTAAACCACACTCAGAGAGTCTCCGCCGACCCTGGATCTCATCTGTCTGTCCCTGTCTCGCTCCTTCTAAGCCCAGATAACTGCATGGGTGTGAAGTGGTTCAGACAACAGCCTGGGGTGAGATGGGCTGGTGCCAACTCACTTTCAGAGCTAGTCTTTCCAAGCAGCGTTTCAGGCATGCGCAGTGCTCAGGCCCGACTCATTTTCGTTTGCAGGGAAACTTCGGACTGTAATGACTATAATGAGGCAGGATGGGAGGAAAACGGGGGAAATTGTTCTTGCCTCTTGTTGGTAGCTCCTGCTAGCCCCAAGCCCAGAACTGGCACATGTAATGGTAGCTAATTTAGTCAGCGCACACTTGGCTTGATGGGGTTCTTAGGTTTCTATTGAACCATTTCACCAGCTGTATGTGCTGTTACTGGTGCTCTCAGGTGAGGCACAGAAAGTTGAAGAAATCATCCATTATCGCAGAGCTCTGAAAGTAGCAGAACAGGCTTAGCCTGTTGAGATGATTAAGTGCTAAAAACCCATTATTTATTTATTTATTTAATTAATTAGTGACACTGAGGACTGAATTGGGAGTCAGCGCTGCCGCCTCGCTGCTCGCTGAGCTATACCCCAGCCCCTTTCCCCCACCCTTTTTCGTTTGTTTTTTTGAAAAGTTGAGAAAGGATTGTGCTAAGTTGCCCAAAGTTGTCAGGGTTGGTCTTGTCTTTGTGGTCTTCCTGCCTCGACCTCCCAGGTACCTGAGATTATCTAGCACCGCATTTCTTTTTTCTTCTCTTTCCCTCCATGCTGGTGATCAAAGCCATGGCTTTGCGAATGCAAGGCAAATGCCCTAATCACTGAGCTAGACTCCCAGCCCCACAGCCTACACTCTCAACCCCTAGTAACAGGATAAAAGAGAGGATGTATTCAGGGGAAGGGGAAAGCAGGGAAACAGAAGCAGTCTTTGGGAGCCAGGCATAGAGGCTCACCCTTGTCAGTCTCGCGCTGGGAAGCAGAGCCGAGAAGAGCGCTGTGGGTTTCTCTCCAGCCTGGATTATACAGTGAATTCCTGGACAGCCTGTGCTAAAATGTGAGATCCTCTAAGCATCAAAGAAAGCTGGGCGGTGGTGGCACATGCCTTTAATCCCAGCACTCAGGAGGCAGAGTCAGACTGATTTGTGTGAGTTTGAGGCCATCCTGGTCTACAGAGTGAGTTTCCAGGATAGCCAGGGCAGTTACCCAGGAAAACCCTGTCTCAAAAAACCACTCCCCATCCCTCCAAAAAGGAAGCAGAGCCCCTGGACTAGACCACACATGGAGAGGCATTCACTCACCTGTTCACTTAAAACCCAAGCAGGAATAGCCACTTGCACTCCTGTATTCCACTGCATCTAGAGATGGCCATGTGGCCCAGACCCCCGTTATAATGAGATATCGGCGGCATCTGATTAAGCTAGGGAAAGTGGGGTATTGAGAGACAAAGTGTGCTTGTGGCTATAATATCCTCCCTGTCACTTACTGATTTCAACACTGCATTTGGGGCTTAATTGTGAGCTGAGATGATGATGCTTCAGCTCTGACCTTCACTTGGTGACCACGAGGCTATAGGCTCAGGTCAGAATGACAATATGATGTGATGGGAGGGGAGGGGAGTAATCCGAGCATCCTCCTGCTTTAGGAACAGGCTCTGCAGCAATCTGCCTTTGGAATTGTTGCTCAGCTTTTTTTTCCTTAAAGATTTATTTTATTCTATGTGTGAGTGTACCTCGTGTGTGCCTGGTACCACTGGGGGTCAGAGGAGGGGATCAGATCTTCTGGAACTGGAGTTACAGGTAGTTTATGGGCCACTTGGGTGCTGGGAGCCCAGCCTGGGTCCTCTGCAAGAACAAGTGCTCTTAATTGCTGAGCTCCTCTTGATCTTAGCCAAAAGGCCAAGAACTGACTGGTAAACGTTTTTGTTGCTTGTACATTGGTGAACAGGAAGTAAGGCAAAGTGGAAGAGGCTGACCCTTAAGGTCAAGTGACTGACTAGTTCAAAACCTCCATTTACTCATCTCTGAAATGGGGATAATCAGCATTCTTGCAATGATTAAATGAATGGGGGGGTGTTGAAAAACTACAAAAACTGCCTGAAAAGCTGGGTATGCTGCTGCACAGAAGGACCACTGTGAATTTGAGACCAGCCTGGACTGTAGCATAATAAAACAAACAAAACAAAACAAAAACCCCACAAAAATGACAAAATAAAAACCCCAAAGTACTTGAAACATATAAGTGCTCTATGAGTTCTGGGGGTACTGTCCTCCCTTTCTGACTTGAGTCCTGTAGCACCCAACTTTTCTATTTTTGGAAATGTTTGAGTCTACAGAAAATGTAAGTCTATGAGAAACATGGGTTGAGGGCCACAGCTCAATGCTAGAGTGAGTACTTAGATTGCATAAGGCTCGGGTTCAATCCTAGCTCCCAAAGCAACAAGACCAAACTAAACACAACCTGCGTGCCTGTCTGTAGTTTGCTTTCCATCGCTAAGCTAAACTCCATGACCTGACCTAAAGGCTTTATTTCCACTTGTAGTTCATCCCTGAGGAAAGCTAAGGCAGCGACTGTAGCAGAGGTAGTGGAGGAACCCTGCCTGCTGGATTGCTCAGCCTGCTTTTTCTTTTTCCTTTCTTTTTTTTTGGTTTTTCGAGACAGGGTTTCTCTGTGTAACAGCCCTGGCTGTCCTGGAACTCACAGAGATTCACCTGCCTGTGCCTTTCGAATGCTGAGATTACCACCACTGGCCAACTTTCTTTCTTTCTTTTTTTTTGAGACAAGGTTTCTCTGTGTCACAGTCCAAATTCACAGAGCTCTGCCTGCCTCTGCCTCCCGAGTGTTGGGATTAAAGGCTTGCATCACCGCCTGGCAATAATTATTCCTTCTAATGGACTTTTATTATATTTAAAATTATTATTACTACCATTTTAATTAAGAAAATTATTATTACAATTATTAGTTTTAAGATAGGGATTCCATATGTAGCCCTGGCTGACCTGGAGCTCTCTTGAGATCTGCCTGTCTCTGTTTCCTGAGTGCTGGAGTTAAGGGTGTATACCACCACGCCAGCGTTGGACTTGGCTACTGTGTGAAGACTCCAGAGGTGAAGGGTGGACAGTGAAGCAGGGACTGCCACAGTGCAGGTGAGAAATCCTGGAAGTGACAGCAGAGCTAGGATAGAATTAATTGTATTCACATTGAAGACATTTTGTATGGATTGTCTCCCAAGACGATGTCTATTTATCTCACTAACTCAACTCCAAATTCCTTTCCAAGTTCTTTTTATATAAAAGCTCTCCTCAAGCCAGGCATGGTGGCATAAGCCTATAAGGAAGGTGGATCTCTGAGTTGGAGGCTAGCCTGGTCTACAGAGCGAGTTCCAGGATAGCCAGAGCTATACAGGGAGAAACTGTCTTAAAATCTAAAAAGAAGGAAAGAAAGAAAGAAAGACTACGATTTGTTGTTTTGACTTTTATTTATTTATTTTGGTTAGGCATCTTTTTATTTTCTTAGTCCAGGCAGGCTGTAAACCTGTTTTGGAGGTTGACCTTGAATTTTTGTTTCTTGTGCCTCCAGTTCCTGAGGCGTAGGTCACTAGGATTGGTTTGTTATCTAGGGGCACAGACTGGTTCTATAGAATGCTGCACATTTTGAATTTGTCTTTTTTTTTCTTGATAGATTCAGGTCCCAAAACACTACTGAGGCAGCCTTCTGCTCTGCCTTGCATCCTACCGGGAGACGTGTGATGACAGTTTGAGCCACTCCCGGTGACTCTTAAGTTCAAGCCGCCCTTGGTTAAGGTAGCGTCTCCCAGTTCTTCCCACTCTAACATAAGTTGTTCTCTGGTGTAAATCATGATACTTGAGAGACCACACCGGGGGACTGAACACATAGTGACCCAAAACCTTTTTAGCCAGTGACATAGCAGGGCGTCTGAAAAGTAAGGACGACGCCCCCTCAGCTGCTTGTCTTGAGGACCGGTGCCTGGCGCACAATGAACACTCCATAGATGTCAGGAATTCCAGAATGGAGATGAGCAAGCGGGAAAACTAACGCAGATGCTCGGGGTCCTTGGAGGGCTGGAGGAAGCCAGACCACCTGACCACGCCCCTACCGCGCGCACGGCCCCCTGGGACCCGTAGTGCTGGGCGTGGCCACAGGACTACAAATCCCGGCGGCCCCTGCGCCGTGGGTTCAGCGGCGG
>LOJH01026932.1:0-18224 GCA_001685095.1 Ellobius talpinus
TCCTCCTCCTACCCTCCTCCTCCTCCTCCTTCTCCTCCTCCTTCTGTACGTGCATGTGTGTGTGCATGTATATCACAGTGCACATGTGAAACTGAGACGACAACTTTCAGGAAAGAGTTTGTCCTTGGCAGCAAGCACTTTTTCCCACTGAGCCATCTCGGCGCCCTGTTTCCTCATCATTGCAATGCCTGAAGTATTATATATTGTATCAGCTGTGGCCCAGTCTATAAGCAAAGGGATCAAACTGGCTTAGGGCAAAGATGTGTCCTGTAGCTCCAGCAAAAAAGTCTTTAGAAAGTGTGTTAGCTGACTACCAGGATGCTTTTTGGTTCAGACCTGGCTACCCTTTGCTGTAACATGGAAACTCATCCGCTGTCTGTGCTATAGGTGATCCTTGCAGCAAATGTATGCATTGGTTGTCCTGGAGCATCAGCTTTATGTTGGTGCTTAATATGACAATCTCAGAGCAACATACAGTTAGGTATATTTAAATGCCTGCTACTTCCTTATTCCAAAAGTACCTTTAAACATAGTAATAGCATTTCTCTCTGTGCAAACCTCTGTACATAAAAAGTTTACATTTTAAACAAACATGTTTTTTGAGCTTTATCCAAATTCAAAAAAAGCATCTGAAAATTTCAACAGCTGAAAAACACTTTCTCCTTGCTGGGAAAACTTAAACCTTGCTAGGCTTTATACAACTTAAAAAAAAAAGACTTTTGTGCTGAAAACCAGCGTGAAAAATCTCAGCGTGAGAGGTTGTTGGAATTGTTTTTCTTCATAGAGCTAAAACCAATCCTTGGTTTTGGAGTGATACCACAATATACATATGCTTTGTCAGGAACAAAGAATATTTTTTTGTCAAATCTAATTTTAAGGGCATCTTGAATGAAAAATAGAAGGGCTAGAGGAAGGCTTCTTCAGCAGTGACCCAGCATCTGGAAGCAAAGGTTGAGGGCGTCATTGTATCAACAAGGTCTGCAGACACTGCTAGCCCTGGGCGCTTTTTGCCATTCACAAACCCTGAAGCTATTTATTTTATTATTGTCTCACTCCGTCCTTAGCCCATCATGTCTCACAAGGGAAGCACTGCTCTGTGATGGTGCCCTGGACTTTGTTTCTATTTGTTTCAGCACTTAAGTAAATGGTCTCAATAAACGGTCTGTTACCTGCCGTTATGACCTGCATGCATTTGCTGAACAGTTTTTCAAATTAAACAAAATTATGTGGCAGTTTCTAGAAACCTGAACGATTTTCAAGACAGTATCCAGTGAGAAACACGCAGAGACACATCCATATGAGTGGACATTTAGGATACATATGCTATGCTGGGTACATAAGCTCAGAACAATGAAAGGGGCTAGACAGTACAAACAGGAAGGTCTAACTTATGTAATTACCCCATGCTCTTATTATTATACCTATGTGGAACTGACTGTAAAATAGACCCACATGTGTGCTTAACACAAGAGCATGTTCCTCTTAATAGTCTCAAGGGTATAAAATATACAAAGCAAGTTTGGGGTGGTTTGAGTTGGGAAGTAGGGATGTTATTGTTATTTTTTCTGGTTTTTGGTTTTTTTGTTTTTTCTGTTTTTATTTTCTGAGATAGACTGACTCTGTAGGCCAGGCTGACCTGGTACTCATAGCTTAAGCTGGTCTTAAATTCACAGTTATCCTCCTGCCTCAACCTCCCCAGTGCTAAGACTGCAGCAGTGCACCATCACTCCTGACACAAAGCATCTGTTTACCATCCCCCTGGTTACTTTTGGAATATGCCAGTAGGGATAGTGACGATGGGGTCAGAAAAAGGAGGCGTCGTGCAACAGCAGACCTCTAATACAGACATGACTTTTCTAAGGCCTTACTTGAAACAGGCTTAGATATTTCCAGACCTCTTCTGAAAAATCTTGAGCACCATGCTTCAATATAACAGAGTAACAGACTGTCAAATTCCCTGCCTTCCTATTCACCAAAATCCAAAATAGAACTCACAATAACTCCTTCCATCTCTTCCCTCTAAGAAATAAAAAAGAACCCACTGTGGCCCCCCCAGGGAGAAAGAAGCAAAAAAAATCCAGTAAATAGAGCCAGCCCTGAAAGACAATTCCCCAGCTGTAACTCTAGCACTTTGCTGAGTACTGTGAGCTTGCTAGAGCTGGCACATTTTTTATAATACAGATGCATGAACCTGAGGCAGAGGAATTGCAGCATCCCTAGTGTTGCCTGATGCCTTGGTCTAAGTAGATTGCACAACCTAGAACAAAAGATCCAGTTTTCCATCTCACTGTCTGTATATTTTTAATGGTGGGCCTCTGTAACTGATTTTTCATAAAGTTTATAGAAAATTACCTCTTTCAGATTTTCACAGCATTCTTCTAAACACAAACTTTTAGATACTTAAAGTGATGTATATAAATTTGGACTTTTAAAAAAATGTGTGTGTTTAATAATGTCTTATTTCAGAAATAGTTATAAACTAGCTATAAATAGTTGTTTAAAACCAAGTTGCGATTAATCTTTTGTGACCAGTTTTCTAAGGCCTTCCTTGAAGACAGGCTTAATATTTGAAGAACTCTTCAGAAAAGTGTTGGGCACCTTCTGTGCTCCAAATTGAATTGAGCTTATATCATGCTTCGTTTTTTTAAATGAATTAAATTTTTTAATTATTAGACTTAAAAATTTTAATTTTTTAAATTAATGTGCATTTTGAAGCATAGCTTATTTTATGAGTGCCCATTTTATTTCTGTAAAATTCTTTCCTAGAATAAACACTTTTAAATAGGTAACACTGATGAAAGTGAAAGAAAGAAAAAGCCTACCATTTGCAGAAGTCCAACTTAACATCCAAAATTGGGACAAATTTAGACTAAACTTTAAAACTGTTTCCAAGGATAATAACTCCTGAAGCAGGACAGTTAGCACACACCTATAATCCCAGTAGTGGGCAGAGTCCGGAGACTAGGGCTCAAGTCCAGCCTTGTCTGCATAGCAAGTTGGAGCCTAAGCTTCAGGAAGCTCTGAAACAACAACATAAAATTAGAAAGACCCAAGTCTTTGAGAAAAAGAAGAGTGTGACAAAGTCCATTTGCACAGGGGCGGGGGGGGGTTGATTCTGGGACTCAGGTCTGTATTTGAAAAGAGCCTCTGGTGATTCCTGTGTCCTTTGTAAGTTAACTCATCTTCCAACTTCAGATGCTTTGGCTATAAGAATAGTACTCTTGTGCCAGTACTCCACAACAGTCCAGATTATTTTAACATTCTTACTATCTTTAGAATAAATGTTTAGCCTGGAAATAAAGATGAAGCATACTTAAAGTACATTATTTCTGGCATATTTCTAAGTTTATATGTTACATTGCTTTACAACCACAGCATCCATTTCTCAGTAATAGAAGTATTTAATCCTGATGATCTCTTATGATCCCTACAATGGCCCTGTAAGTTACCATGATTATACCATTTTTTAGGTAAGGAAACTGAACCCAAACTCACACAGCTTTGGCTGCTTCCCTGTTTAAGTAAATAGGAAGTGTTGTGGTCAGATTTTGAAAAGAAAGTCTAATTCTCAATTCTAGCCTGCGGAATTGAACACACATAGACTAAACCTACTGTACACAAGATGTTCATCATATTCATGCAATTTTTAACCTTTTATAGGCATTTCAAACATACACAAAAAATAAAAATAATGTCATAGTGAACCATTGCAGGTCAGTTTACTATGCTTTTATGGTTACTACCTCATGCTAAATTTATATATATTTACACATATAACATATATGAAATAAGTTAACTGTTAAACTACAGACAACTGTGTACACATAGTATGACATGTCCATTAAGTACAGTTTTTGACACACTAAAATGTTTATGAAGATATTTTAATGGCATGGACTATGTTGCATATATTTAATTAAAAAGCAACAAATTTAATTATGCATATGTTATGGTCATAATAATTTTCTAAAAGTAAGAGATTGTGAATCTTAGATTTGTGGGAAGTTTTAGATATTTCTTTTCTTACTTTTTAGTATATTTTTAAATTTTATACCATGAGTAGATTTTATTAAGAAGGATTAATACTTCACTAACACTTAGAAGAATATATGCACATATTCAGATATAAAGAGAACTTACCTACCTGACTTCATATTGTAAACTTGATTTATGTTGTAGGACATCTCATGAGACAGAATTTTATCACCCCCCCACATTTAAATAAATATTTCTTACCTTACTAATTTTAAGTTTTAAGATACAATCTCAATTTTATATGCCTATAGGTTTTTTCAGAACATGCCACAATTCAAAATTTTCTAAATGTTTTATGTTTATTATCTTGAATAACAATAATATTCTGTTTCTGTTTGTGCTGATGGGGGTATGGAAGTATAAAAATGATGCTGTACATTTGGATATTATTTGTGATCTACCAGCTGTTCCATGTGGCCTTACCCATGTGCTCCTTATTCTAAAAGATTGCTTGCTTCTGTGTTACTTACCCCTGAACTGCAGTAATATTTTTAGTCCTAATGTCTTCTTTTTATAGTCTTCATTTCTCATCTTTGGCTATCAGGTTACTTCTTGAGCAGGCAAGCCTCCGAGAGCCTTGTTTCTTCCTTGAGTCCTTACTTTTAATTTGCTTTGGTCAAGAAGACAAGCAGGCACCTATGTGTAGGCTGCGTATAGCCCCATGCTTACCTTTTCACTGGACAAGCACAATGAACTTGTCTGCTCAGTGCTGAAGAGGATGAACTGACCAACCAGACACAAACCCTGCCTTCAAAGAAGCTTTCACCTAGCAGGAGAGGAGGCTGTGTCCCATGAAGGTAGTGAAGGAAAAGCATTTTTGGAGTTCAGGGGAGGGCTAAGCATGAGCTTACATGAAAATGGTTCAGACCCGAAAGGTAAGGGTTTGAACAAAGATTAAAGGAAAGCCCATCTCTGAAGCCATAGCAAAGTGTGGAGGGATAAAAGGGGTAAAGAATCTGCAAAGAAGTAGTTGAATTTAACTAGAGCATGAAGTGTGGGAAGGTGAGTAGTGGGAAATAAATGGCCAAAGCAGACTGGGCCTGGAAGTTAAAGGACTTGATTACAAGGACAAGGAATCTGAATTTTATTCAGTGGACAATGGGGAGCCATTGAAAGTTTTCCATAGGAGAGTAACACAGTCAGATCTGTGCCTCCAGAAGATTAATCTGGCAACAGTGAGACAAAATGGATTGGAGTAGAGAGAGACCAGAGGACAAAGCAAAGGAGGGAGACTCACCAGGCAAAAGGCAATATGGGTCCTAAGTAGGGCATGGGCAGAGGGACTGAACAAGACAGCACTGATTTATGACACATGGCAGAAGAGAATTAATCCATTATATTTGGAAGCCAGGGATAGCCCGGGACCAAAGATATCTCTGATTTTGAGCCTGAGTGGAGCCATAAACAGAACCAGGGCAGCAGAGCGGGAGCAGGCCTGGGGGGGGGAGAGCACCAGTTTAATTTCCTCTGCACTGAATGGTGCTGAGTGGGCTGCTACTGGGCTGTCTACTGGGCTTCATGAGACTGGAGACTGCAGGGCAGAAGGAAAGCCAGGCTTAGGTATGAGTGCTTTGGAGTCATCTCTGCCTCGCTGGACTGAGAGGCAGAGGCAGAGCTAATTGCTGCAGCTTATGGAATTTGTAGGTGGCCTATTTCATGCCAGTTTTGCTGCTTGCTCTTCCTTCTTCCCTTCCTCCCTTCATTCCTTCTTTCCTTTCTCCCCTTTTCTCTGTTCTTGGGAGGGAAATGCATAAGTTGCTTAAAGAGAAGTGAATCATTAATTCATGCAAACATAAGCTATATTCTAAAATAGTTACAAATGTATCTAATGGAACCAGTTCCATATCATCCGTAGCCTTTACTGTCTCATAAAATGTATTCCCATGTGACTATAAAGAGGTTTGTAGATTGCTCATAAGACAGTCGAAACTGGTAAGACCCATGGTCCTTATAACTGACCACATGTAGCCAAAACCGACATTATGTCAGCATAATTTGGAGAAGACAGAGGAAAGGGCCAAGGTTGAGGGATCTATCTGTTTTAAACCTTCTGGCATAGTTGTGATACATAACCTGCTAGGTTAATCCCATCTCTTGTATTCATTCTAAAGCTTTATCAATATTTAGACAAAATGTGCATTTTCAAATTTTCAAATGTGCATGTGTCAAATTCAGTTCATGTATAACAAAATACTCCCCCTTTAAGTTAGAGGATGATATATATTTGAAATGTATTTGAAAAGCATTGTAATTTAGAGCCCTCCTGGGACAGTATGAACTGGGGCTTGGAAAAGGAAGAAAGCCAGGCAAGATGAGCTGCAGGCTCACATGCTCATTTCCAGCCACACTCAGGGACTGTCTACATACCTACAGTTCAAGGGTGGCTGTGCCTGCAGCTGATTTCAGTGCTTTCACAGTTCTTGTCGAGTCATGTCCTTGTGCTGCTTCTGACTGTCCCTGTCACAATTTATATCTACACATTTCAGAAGTAACTCTCCGCAGGCCCAGTGCTGGTCCAGAGTAGAGGCCAGTGTCTTTAACGCAGCCCTGTCTACACATTCCATATTTCCTAATGTAACTTTCCCAGAGCTCACAAGGTTCCAGCATTGTTTTGGCATTCACAGCGTACCTTCTAATGGCGCCATGAAAACTGAGGCGTGCAAAAACTGGCCACACAGGAAGGCAGGCCAGGATGGAGACACCCAGTTCTTCTCCACTGTCCAGATTTTCTTTATTCCAGAGGAGAATCAGTTGCCAAATGACACACTGGGCTGACTGGCTTTTAATTTAATAAGTTAGAATTTGTAAATCTGAAAATTACCAACTTCTGAATTAATTTTGACATCTCATTTTCTCAGTGAGTGTTTATTGAGGAGGTACTCAGTCTGGGGAATTCTATTCAGTTGTTAAACCTAGAACTAGTGGCTAGCAGAGTGATTCTGATGTGCCCTACCTACCACCAAATGTTAGACCTGACCTAAATTCAGAGCATCACCAAGCCGATATCAATTCCTTATCTTTATGGAACCCTGAAGAGCATTTCTCAGCATCCTGTTCTCTTGGATAAAGCCTTCTGTGATCTTCCTTTATGTTGTTCCCATCCCTCCTCCTCCTCTGTTCTTCAATCCCCTCGCTTCCCATTGCCTTCCCCAGGCTGTGGTTCTTTTGCTTTACTTCCATTCAATTAGGTGAGCTAAAGGCTTCATTAAAGTCATTTATCATAAGGTATAGATGAGGTTCCTCTTAGAGAAATTTGTGCTTCACAAAGCATTTTGCTTGAAAATTAGGTTTGCCCTTCTCCTCCTCTTCCTCCTCCTCATCCTCAAGTTAAAAACATGGAAAGACAGAAATTCTTGAATAGGTCCTTGTGACATATTCTCTTTATTTTCTGCTACCCAATTAAAAATTTTTTGAAGAACATGAAAATTATCCAAGCATTCCTATGTCTAAACCACCACTGATTCCTCAGTTCTCCCTCTCTGTCTCAGACCTACATGCCTGATATGCAACAGGATTTCTCTGGGGTTACTTCAACCATGATGGACCCACTTATTCCAGATCTGTTCCCAGTCCAGTTCCTTAGACTTGGATCCATCTTCCATTTATATTAAAACACTGTTTCTTGATTCTACCTCTTTGGACTTTGTTCCATGTATAGTTAACTATCGTTAGTGAAGCAGAGAAAATACAAGCTATTGAGTCAGATGTGATTACTAGACATGACCTTTAGTCAGTCATTTATCTTCTCTAAGCCTATTTCCTAATATATAAAATGGGAGCATGGTAAAGATTACACATGATATGTGGATAGGGTCAGGAACATTTCATTATGAACTCAATATATGTGTTATTGTCATTAATTACTATCTCTGTCCCCTCCAATAACTTTGATTTGGAGTTCTCCTACTGATTACCTAAGAGAATCTCATTCTTGACTGTTATAGGCTGGTCAGTACTAGTGTCGTAGGATACATTTTATAAACAAAATAAATAAAGGCAGAGACCACATGTTTCCTGAATCAAGACATAGGACCCAATTTTATCAAAACAAGCATATTCATAAGTATAACAAAGGGCAAAGTTTGAAGGTTAGGGATTCAGTCCCATTGGTAGATTACTTACGTGGTGTGTGCAAAGTCCTGGGTCCAATACCTAATTCTGCATAAACCAGGTATGGTAGTGCACACCTATAGTCCCAGCACTCAGAACGGGGAGGCAAATGAATCAGGAATTCGAGGTCATCCTAAATTACAAGGTCATCCTTGGCTACATAGCAAATTCCAGACCCTTGTCTCAAAAAAATAAAAATAAAAAATATTAAAAGGCAAAATATCACCAGGTAATGGGAGTGCATGCCTTTAATTCCAGGACTCATGGAAGCAGAAGAAGGCGGATCTCTATGAGTTCAAGGCCATCCTGGTGTACTGAGTAAGTTCCTGGACAGCCGGAGAGATACACAGAGAAATCTTGTTTCGAAAAACCAAAAAAAAGTAAATAAATAAAAGACAAAATATAAAACCATGAGTCTTCAAGAAAATCGAAGGTCTCTTGTAACTATCCTTGAATATGAATTCCATATAATAGACAAAGGCAAATTTTAGTCACAAAGCAGTGCTAAATAAAGTTAGCATTGTCTCCCAATAACTCATTGTATTAAGAAAGGAAAGCTGATCACAGTGGGAAATGTTGTCAGCATTTCATGGAGGTATTTTCCCAGAGAAAGAAGACTCAGAAGGCATTGGAGAATTGAGTACAAACTCTACCACTTAAAATGCATAGGCAAAAAGACAAGCTAAATTGGTCAAATTCTTCAATTTATCCAAGTCTTAGTTCCTTATCAGTAACAGATTGATGATACCCATCTTGAAGGCATGTTGTGAATATTAGAAAGTGTATATAGAAGTCTGCCTTAATGTTTGGTCTAAATAAGTGTATTTCCTGGAAATCTAAAGCCAGATTTCTTTTCAAGATGAAAAAGGAACTGTAATTATGCCCACTTTCCACATATAACCAAACTCTATAATATAAAAACAAACAAAACTTATCTAACTGCTGTAGAACATGGAAATAAACATTTTCTGTAATTACTTTTTAACCCCAATTTTCCCACTAAGTATACACAGATAATCAGATTGACTATAAATTAAGTACCTTTCAACATAGATTTCTAAAAGGGAGCTTTCAAAGGCTTCCTCATATACTTTAGGAGAGGAATCTTCTGTTATTTTGTAAGAAAAATAACATACTCTGAGACAGTCATTAAATGAAATGGTCTGCTGACATTTTAGGGCAAAGTACAGAGGCACCTAGTGTGCTCTCACTCCAAGAGATTCCCCATTCCCATGTAGCCTAATACCTCATTTCCAAGTAGAAATACTACTTTCTAAATAGATCTTGAGCATTTTAGATAAGTTGAGAAATTATGTGCTGAATATTTTTTGTTTCTTATTTCTAATGAATCAGTAATTTTGACCTTCGTTCCATATGCCTCTTTAATTTATGGTGAAGAAAATAATACTGATATTTCAAAAATTAACACACATTCTCAAGCCACCAAGTTTCCAAATTATGATATTTCCAATGGCAAATGAAATAGCATGCTGTCCGTGCAGTTAGTGATTTGAGGCAATTTGAACATCATGATAAGAGAGGGGGAATTACAAGCAGTGTTATAATTAAAGGTCTGTTGGTTCTTCCGTTTAAATGCCATTGTTGAAAGATTTTTCACTCAGATGTCAAAGTCTGTGGCCAGCCAAAACTTGGCATGCTAGAACCGAGCCCAGGGAAACATTGTGTTCTACAGATTGAAAAACCAAAATCTGTTAAGAACAGAAATATTGGGCTTGGTCTGATTTCTCATGAATCAGAACCAGAACATAGCCAAATACCACCTCCTCTTTATGAAAGGAAGTAGTGCAGGTGGATCCTAATGGGAAATGTTTGTTCCCATGGATAATGAACGGAAATTATCATTTGATATCAACATACAGTGCCAGGGTTACAGTCATATTATTAAAGCATGTTTCTTCGAGAAGTTCAAAGTGAGTTAGAACTGCTTCTGGTTAATCCTCTGTGGATGTGAAATGGGGAGCAGTATTTACAAGCCTCCCAAGGTTTGCATTGAGGTTCAGATTCTCCATATCTCATTCCTGTTAGGAGGAACACCTGAAATAAAGCACTATTTGCTTAACTTGCTTCCTAGAAATAGATTCCCACATGTTATGTTTCCCTAGAAAGAGATTTCCAAATACCTTGTTTCCCTTTCAGTTTGGAAGCTATAAGCCCATGGCCTGGAGCTACATCTAGCTAGCCTATAATTTTTGTTCTTAATTTATATTTGATCTGTGGAATATTTTAAAATAATTAGATCCAGCTTTTAAACACAAAGAGATTTCCAAAATATCCAGATTTTTCTGGCTTCTCTCGAAAAATTGAAGATCTGGCAGCATTAAACCCGCATCCGCACGTGGCACCAGTACTGGAACGGAGTGGCAGCTGCTCCCTTCAGACAAGCCGCGTATCTCCAGCTTGACATCCCCATGGCTCCATATTTCTGTCACACCCACTTCTCTCATTTTCTCTGCCACCATGGCTCAGCTCTGAAGGACCGAGACTTTCCTTTCATTGCTTGTGGTAGTTGTGTTAATAGTCCTTGCTTACCTGGCTATAGTCCTGTTAAAGCTCTCAAACTTTTTCCCTCCATATGACCAATGCAAAGGCTGTGCTCAGTGATACTCACAAAAGTATTGTACAGATGGTGAAAATCAGATGGTAAGAAAATGGCTACAAAAGGGCTTGATTTACTATATATTAATACATTCACAAAATAGAATATTGTTCAGGACATTCAATATATGCCTCAAAAGAATGCAGGTCACAAAACAATGTATACAACAATATTTTTGTTTTGTAGGAGAACAGTGTATTCAAAAAGACTGAGGAGATATGTAAAGGCAATGTTAGAAAAGCATGTGTGTATACAAAAGTGTTTATACACATAAGTTCATAAGGAAAGCCCAACAATAGCTCTTGGAGATGTCCCATGTGGCTTCCTTTCTCCATTTTGACTCAGGGTTGGAGCTGTTTTCCAGTTCTCCATCTAGAACTGGTTTTCCTCCTTACCTTTATTCTGTATATATGGATGCACTGAAATTAAGATTTCTGTAGTTGTTTTAAATAATAGGAAAGTCATTCTTACTTGGCTACATGCTACATTGCCAGCAAGTCGAAGCAAGAACTCCTGTTCCTGTGCTGGCCTTAGATCTGCTTCTTCTTCTGAAGCACCTTTGGATGACACAAATTACTCAAATGCTAAAGAACACACAAAAACTTGAAACAGAAACACATACAGATGAACTTAACACAAACTCTTAAAGGCCAGAACCTAAGCTTATCACAGCAAAGATATGCCAGTGTGAAGAAGCAAAGCTCCCAGGCAAAAGGCTGCTAAGTGTTGGAAATTCTACTGATACTAATACTTAGCACGATGTCTGGCAGATAAGAGAGGATCAAAAAATTGCTGAATAGAATTCAAATAAGTTCACACTTCCACCAAGGAATAATTTTAATCTTCATATGAAGAATCTCAGTTGTCTTTTAAATAAAAATAAAATAATGATGTTTGAATTTTGCTGGTTGCTCTTAAAACATCAATATCATTTTTTAATACAGTATTTTTATTTAATAATTATTTTATTTAATAATTATTTAATTATTTAATTAATAATTAATAATTTGTTTAATACAGTATTTTTCAAAAAAAGAAAAGTTTAGTTTATAATTTTGTAGCTTCATGAACCTAGAGAAAGAATACAAAGGAATAAGAGTCTTTTATTTTTTTAAAAAAAACTTATTTAAATTTTTTTCATTTTACATACCAACCACAATTGCCCCTCCCTTCCTCCCACTCTTCCCCCTTCCCCCCACCCAACTGGAGACAGTCCTTTCAAAGATGGGTTCTATAAGGACAGCCCTAGCTCTTAAATATGCCTGGGCTTGCCAGCTTCATCGTTTCAAATTTGGCTCTTGACATCCAACCTCTGTTTCTTGAAGCATTCTTCCCTTTTGTCTTCACAGCCTCTGTTCTCACAGTCCACCAGTTTATCTCATGGTCCTTCTTGCTATTTTTCCGTGTTCCCTTCATCTTCCTGTCAATGAAGGCTGCCTTTCTTTGCCTCTCTCGTATTCCTGGAATCTAATCAGTTTTTTAAAAGTTCTCCCTAAAGATCTGAAACTGATATTGCCCTGTAGATTCTAGAACCTCCCTACAGAAAATGAAATCATTCTGGTTCTGCCCTTGGCATCTCCAGTTCCAACGACTGTCTCTTTGAGTGTAACAGAAGCCAACCAGGTAGATCCCAAACACATTGTGCTTCTCTCTCTCCATGTTCTCACTTATCCCATACCCCTTGCCTAAATCATATCCTTCCAATTTCCAGTTGTTGAAATTTCCCCCATATTCTAAAGTCCATCTCACACACATAGCGTTGGTTGGCAGTCCTCGAGCCACTGAACCATACAGAGTCTTATTAGCAACTCTTATGATTCCTCCCTGTTGTATTTTAATCATGTGATGGTTATATTCCAACTATAAGGTTATTGACTTCTTACTCATCTTTGGAGCTATGAGGTCCTAGTAGGTCCCTTTTATCACAACAGACATGTGTTAAATATATATTGAATTAAATTGAATTTATAAGCATGTTAAGACTTAAGTGATATAGAAAGTCCACCTTGCCCCAAATATCTCCTCTACTTTTCAGATCATAATAACTTGTTGGGAGCTTTCTTTTCTCTAGATGTGGGGATTTCCTACAAGCTTTTTAATCCCTGGAAAGTAAACTGCTGGCTATGTAATATTTTGATTTTGCTTTCAACCAAGAGACAATGATCATCTACTAAAAGAAAACAAAATCCTAACGAATAAGTCAATGTCAATCCATGATGGAGGGTGAAGACTAGGAAAGAGACCTAGAAAGAGGCAGGAGTTTAGGTATGTTACTTAACCAGTTGAGTGCCTTGTTAGCTCATCTGTTAAAGTGCATGATAACAGTAATTTATACTTTATAAAGATGTTATTAGGTCTAGCCAAATAGATGTAAAGTATTGAGGATAATACCGGACATATTGTAAATGCTAATAACTAGTAACTGTCATGAAATAGCTAAGTGTAGCTTACATATATATACTTCAAATATACTCATATATAGTAACTATACATATATGATTAATAGATAATACATATATGGACTTTTATATAATAATTGTTCTGTTATTCCAATCATGGCAAGAAACCTGTGGATAATCCATGTGGGACCTTAAGCTCCTGGTGATACTGGATATAAATAAGAGAACAAATATTGTCAGACAGGCCGAGTTCTAAGCACACTTCTGCCACCTCCTAACTGTGCACAGCGTAGAGTCACTGACCCTGTCAGAAACTCAGTGTCTCACCTGGAAGCTGGGGTAACTCTCTCTGTCTTTCTCTTCTGATCTGAAGATTGAGAGAGTTTCTGCCCCCTACTCATCCTAAGACCAGACTTTGTTCTTGTGGTGAATGCTGTCCTCTTCCTGACCTTTGCATTTATTTTCTTGACAAATTAGATTTCAGACATTTTGTCCTGAACAAACTTAGAAGAAATTACTGGCACTATTTCAAAAAAGTGGTGGCAGCACCGGCTACTAATTTCAAATTATTAATAATTTAATATAATAGTGAAAAGTTGAAATATGTACCAATTAATATGTTCCAAGCCTAATGAAGAACAAATATTTATCAAACTGTAGCTAAATCCTTAATCTAGAGCACACTTACTATCCAGTCAGGGTTTTTTTTTCTTTTTGTAAAATGTCTTCTACCTATAGAAATCATTAGTTGTACCAATAAAATTTTATAGATGGTAGTTTTTTTAAGCAAGGGAATTTAGAACTTTATTGAAAAAAATTATGTCCCAGATAGTCCTATTTGAAGAATATATAAGGGTTCAGGAGGGGAGACAAAACCAAAAAAAAATAGAGTTTTGAAAATATCTACAAACTCCAGGCCATTTGGATCTGAGAGAGAAAGAACCTTATAGTGTCCATTCTTGCATTTAGCCTTGTTTTTGTAGTGCTGTGATGTGGCACTTAATGCTCCAGGGGACCTAGAGCAAGTGTGACAAATGCAACCAAAAGTATCATGAAAATGAGCCCCTTAACAGCGTCTGAGCTGGTCTGCAATGGCCTCCGGAAATCCCCCCAGCTATTCTCGTCCTTTTTATCTACTACATTCTCTGACTCAAAGGGAAACCTCACTTCACCTCCTTGACCAGAATTGAGCAGACGTTGATTTGGCTTTATTTATTCATTCATTAGTCTTCGCCATTTTTATTCCAGTAGAACAAAGGAATATGTCTTTCTTTGCATTAATTTTAAGGATGTGCAAATATATGACTGCCAGAGTATACATATTTATGTTTATGTAATTTTATGAATAGCTGGCTTTAACTTAAAATATTTCCAGTCAAAATTGCAGTACATAGAACCTCACGGTCAATGTGATTGTGCAGAATGTCTATACTTGACACATTAGCTGACTTCCTAAAAGTCTTGCCCATAAAGTGAGCATTTTAAAAGAGAACCATGTTTTCCATTCACTTCTATGATTAGTCAGGTTAGGTGTCACATGGAAAAAATAAGAGGCCCAGTGCATAATCTTTTTAAAACATTAAGAATGCAACTTTCACTTCAGTGATAATAATGCATTTATCTATAGAAATTTTATGTGCATTAATTGCCCCCCAAGAAAAGCCAATAAGAAGTGAATCCAATTAAACAGCAGATAGTTTGGACACAAATGTTCTTTATAAACCACCACTGGACACAGAAGGAAACTCAGAGAGTGTTAAGTCAGGGCTTGTTCTCCTAGTTAAGAGTGCACAGCAGAAAGGGTAGGATTGAGTTCACAAACCTTGAAACAGCAGCTCGTGATATTCAGATGTATTCTTTGCACAACTACATTAATGATTTATAATAAAATATACTGCAAATTCCCTTCTGTTTACAGGACTCAGAGTGGGCACCACATTCTCATAGCTGCTTAAATAGCATTAATGTAGGAGCTTTTTCTCTGAACACAGAATACAGATTTCTTTAAGCAATTTGACTGTTTAAAGCAGTAACTGTTTGCTTTGGGGCAGAATGCATGTTCCTGTTCTTATAAATCTTGAGCCAATGTCTTTGCTACAAACTTTCCTACAGGAACACTTGTTGAACTAATGAACATTTCTAAATAGATCCTTGGGATTAAGCAAGTAAAGAATGGCCTTTGAAGATATTTTTAAACCCTTAGTACCAGCTTTAGGTGCCATGCTTTTTTCAAGTTCGTAATTCTGAATTTATTCTTACTTAGGGAATCTTTCCTAAGTCAAGTTGGTCAAAACTGAACTATAATAAATTCTACATCACTATCTGCTTAGTGTGAAACTAATCATTAACAAAAAGAGATCATGTGGGGAATTAAAGAAAATTCATCCTTAATTACCACTTTAGTTATAAAGTGACATATTAGAATTGCTCAGTGGGGACACTATGGATATATGTGCAACATACATGTGAAAACACATATGAGCGACCATCCCCAATATATTATACAATTCACTCTCCTGCTGAAGAGTAAGTAATCAAAATAGCACCACCAGTCAGGACCCTTAGTTCACAAAGCATTCTCATCTGTTTTAATTCTTAGAACAACGTGTTTGCCAGGGCACATGTCATCCGCATTTACAAATAGTATGTAAGGTTTGAAAGGACAGATGACTTGCTTCAGGACACAAAGTTCTTAAAGGGGACAGCTGCCTCTCCTGACTCACACATTATGAGCGGCTTAGCAGCAGCAGGGACCCAAACTGAACCTTTGCCATCCCATAGCCATCCTGCAAGGCACAGAGGAACTCCAAAACGTGATGTGGAGTCTTTACTCTCCAGAGGAAGGAAGATTCCCTCAAGCCAAAGGGATATATACTACAATTCCGTGCAAGAAGGAAAAAATATGTTTCACAGTCTTCTATTAGGTGGTTTTTTTCCTACTAGCAAAGAGGCCTTTGTAAATACTGAATTTATATTATTTAGATACTGAAGAAATCCTGATGATTTTCTATTAAAATTGGGATTATGTTTAACATTGTTGTGTTAGTCCTTTACATCCTGTGAGGAATGTGGACTTCTGTATCGAAAAAGGATCTCGATCTTAATTTGAACAATCATTCACACCTTCTATGATTTATGCTTTTTTCACTAAAATTTAGGTGAACATAATCAGTTTGGGTTCTGGGAACATCTTGTTTTAAAATGTTTCTGGCAAGCCAGTTATGATCAGTTATGATGGACCACCTTTCTCAAAGGAGAAGACCTGAACGCTGAGAAAGAATCATGATTGTGAATCCCACAAGCCACAGACTTTTGTTGTCAGTTCAGAACCCAAAGTTGTCACTAAATTCTGCAATCCAGTGAATAGGGAGAGTTTCAGATCAAAAAGAACTCAGTACTTGGTTCTAGAGCCTAACAATGCAAGGGACTCTTGTTTCTCTGTATCACACACTTCAGCTGTGTACAAGCATCCTGTCAGCATTGGAACTGACTACTTGCAACTTGACGGTTTCTCTGTGTAACCCTGACTGGCCTGGGACTCATTTTGTAGACCAGGATGGCCTCCCACTCCCCGAGATCCACCTGCCTCTGCCTTCCACCTGTGATTAAAGACATGCACCACCACCACCCAGCTGAGAACCTGGAATTTCTTAAGCCTTAACTGTTACTATTTCAGAGTCTCTGTCAATATAAAATACCATGATGTCCTCAACACCTTGGTCTTAGAACACCTGCAGTCCAAATTGACTGTTCTTCCACAATAAGTAATTCAGAGTTATAATTTTTATTATTTTTTAATAAATTCCTTTGCATAAATGTAATTTGCTCCATCTTATAGGTGATGAGATCATGGTCTAAGGTCACATAGCAAGTTTTAGAGGCACAGTTATACCCAGGCTAGCAAATAATCTCTTAGTTCAGCATGCTTTTTCATAGCCTTGTTTAACTTCACAGATTTACCCAGTAACAGAGGTTCTTTAAAGTCACATAAAGGGCTTGCCAAAATATAGATACTCCAGCATCTACCTCTACATATCTGATTGAGCAAGCCTAGAGTAAAAGCCAAGGATTTACAATTCCAGCAAATTTCTAAGCAACATCAATGTTACTAGTCTGAGGAGCATTCTTTTAGGAGCACTGACGAACAGACTGCATGTGCCAACAGTAAGGCAATAGGTTTTCTGAAAGAAGTTAGCTCCAGAGATGGTACCTTGAGCTGCTTATTTCTCCACTTCTAACCTCCATTGTGAAAGAACACTATGGACTGAGGACTAGGAAAGAAAGACTAGGATTTTGAAAGAATTCAGACCTTCTGGCAGTAAAACATTGGATACTAATGGCTGGAGAGATGGTTCCAAAGTTAAAAGCACTTGCTGCTCTTCTATAGGATAGGAGTTTGGATCCCAAAACCAACATGGCAGGGTCAGAGAGTCCCAACTTCCAGAGGTATCTGATGCCTTCTATAGGATAGGAGTTTGGATCCCAAAACCAACATGGCAGGGTCAGAGAGTCCCAACTTCCAGAGGTATCTGATGCCTTCTTGTGGCTTCTGTGAACACCTGTATGTAGCATACACAGAGACACATACACATAAATAAAGGTAAGAAAGAATTGGACACTGAGTTCCTTCAGCTTCCCTCTAACTAGAATTTCTGTTGTGAATGAACTGATGTATCATCCCTCAGCAAGTGTCAATATATGGATCTTCAATGGACCACTTCACAACATGGTTTTTTTAATTTTTTATTTATTTATTTTATTAAGCTATACATTTTTCTCTGTTCCCCTCCTCTCCCCTCCCCTTCAGCCCTCTCTCATGATCCCCATGCTCCCAATTTACTCAGGAGATCTTTTTATACTTCCCATGTAGATTAGATCCATGTATGTCTCTTTTAGGGTCCTCATTGTTGTCTAGGTTCTCTGTGATTGTGGTTTGTAGGGTGGATTTCTTTGCTTTATGTTTAAAAGCCACTAATGAGTATGATATGATATGATAATTGTCCTTCTGGGTCTGGGCTACCTCACTCAATATGATGTTTTCTAGCTCTATCCATTTGCCTGCA
>LOJH01026933.1:0-18224 GCA_001685095.1 Ellobius talpinus
AAATATCCAACCTCACTCTGCATGGCATGCCTATCCATGTCTCTGTCTCTCGCCACCCGCTGCATGTCTCCCTGTCCGGTACCAGCAGCCTTCAGAGACCTGCAGCATAGCCTTGTGTGCTGTCCCTTCCTGGGACTGACAGCTCTGAGGCCTGCGGCCTGCCCCCACCCCACTCCTCAGGGACCTGCCGCATGGTCTCCTGGCCCGCTGCCCACTGCAGGCACTCGGGATCCCCAGCATTTTTTATTAATCCATTTCACCTATTACCCTCCCAGAAAGCTGGAGACTGACAAGTGTGGTGACCTTTGCACTATCTTCATGGCTAGAGACTTTTCAGGCATCTGATTCTCTCCCAGACCCTCAGTGAAAACTTGTTTTTCTCAGTCCATCTGTAGAACCTGTTCACATGGACTTTTCAAAAGATTTCAGTGTAGTCACATCGGATCTGTGAGAAAGCAGGCAAATACCTTGACAGGTTCCTTGTTATGCCCAGTTTTGTGGGGTCCCCCTAAAAGCACCAGGAAGTTCGCACTCCTATGTAAAAGCAAAGAGCCTTTATTCAATCTTAAGCTTGTCCTCTCTGTCCGATACAGTGTGTGAGAGCAGGGAGTGACCAGCCCAGTTGGAATAGGGGTTTTTATCATAGCAGAGGTTGGGGTGAGGGGATTTCCAGGGTTCAGAACCTGGCTGACATTTATCTAGGGGTCTTGGCAAAAGGGGAATATGTGAGTCTTGGACTGGGAACGCCTGCTGATCTTATCTAATCCTACCTAATGGTTGGAATGTCAGGTACTTCCCTTTAGGTGCTGGCCCTCCCAGCGTGAGGTCAGTTTAAGGATTTTCCTGGAACCCAGGGGCTGCCTGCCATGGCAGCTGTGCGGCCTGGTCCCCATATGTAGACAGACTGCCCTGGACCCCATATGACCTGGGCCCCATTATGTGTGGCTACCCTGGGCTTCACAATCCTAATAACTTAGAAATAACTAGAAATAGGCCAAGTTCTTGCCTCTTGAAACTAAACAAGACAGTTTCTGAAGAAAACACAAACAAAGGACAATCAATCACTAATGCGCCTGACGATGAGGAGGAGGGGCAATTGCACATACTAGGCCTGGGCCAAACACTCCCCCCCATGACCTTAAGGCAATAACCAAATAAGGACAAAGTCAGGACTGAAAGAGCAGATTGAACTCCATTTTGAGAAAGAATTCCATTTTAGACAGGGCCTGACCAGAGGATGAACTTAGTTGTAAACAATTCCAAGAAAGACTGCAAACTGCCAGGGCCGCATCAGGGCGACCCGGGGTGGGGGGGCAGCCAATGAGAAACTTTAGTAAACAACATCCATAGGCCCTAGATGTCTTTGCGGCTATTGATAACAGTTGTTTGGAAATTCCCTAGACCTCGGCCAATGAATTTAAAAGTTGCATACCCCTATCCAATCCTGAAATGCCAAGGCTTGTACCACCCTGCTTGGGGTGTTTCCCTTTAAAAACCTCCAACCCCAGAGGTTCAGGGCCATTCTCCTCCACTGGCTGTATGATGATGCTGGATGATGGTCCAAGCTAGAGCCTGTGATCAATAAACTCCTTTGTGTTTGCATTGGATACCGGCTCTGTGGTGCTCTTGCTTGGGGGTCTTGCCACATAGGCACAACAGGACTTGTTCAGACTTGCCCAAGAATGAAAAAGCTATAGCCTTAGCCAACCCCTGTTAGTCCTAACCAATTAGAAACGTACTAATACGATTGCCACTGGCGTAAGCCAATCCTAGATAGAGATGATCTCACTGCCTGTGTACAAAAGAGCCTGCAAGCTTTTCTTGGGGGTTGCCATTTTTGCCTTTGTGTTGGATGTGCAGCCCCACCATGCTAGTACCTCTGTTCTCGAGATAATAAATGCGCTTGCTAATTGCATCCATGGATGGTGGTTTTTATGGGGCTTCTCCAGGACCCTAACAATCTGGCTCTAACTTATTTTGTTCTTCAAGGAGATCTATGTATGCTCTGTTGCGCAAGTAGAATTGAGTTAATTACCAGGAAAATAGTTTTTACCAAATTGTGTTGTGCTTAAAATAGGCCTAAAATAAAATAAACTACTTGGAGTCAAATTCCACAAGTTTGAACCAATACCAGCTACTGAGTTGTGTTGAACAAAACTGCCTCCTGCAGCTCATCACCTCTTAAGGCTGCAGAGACAGCCCCCATAAAGTAACATATGAGTGTCAAACTGACAAGAGGTGGACTTGTGCTACTTGTACTGTCAGCAGGATAGGATCCAGAACCAACTATTGTCGACAGGATAGTCTAGAACCAACCTTTGTCAACAGGATAGGATCTAGAACCAGCTATTGTCAGCGGGGGGGGGGCACAATCTAGAACCAACTGTTGTCAACAGGGTAGGGTCTAGAAGCAACCATTGTCAACAGGGTAGGATCTAGAACCAATCTTTGTCAACAAGATAGGATCTAGAACCAGCTATGCAGGATAGGATCTAGAACCAGCTATTGTCAACAGGATAGGATCTAGAATCAGCTACTGTCAACAAGATAGGATCTAGAACCAGCCAAGGGACAACCCTCTAGGCACACCTGTGAGGGAGTTCTTAAGCAAAGTCAGCTGAGATGATAAGACTCACCTTGAATTGTGCAGCACCATGCCATCCCCAGTCCTGGAAGGAGAAAGCGAGCTAAGCAGCCCTGTACACCCCACCCCCACCCCTGTGCATGCCCTCTCATTTTCTTCTTGTTCTCTTCCCCCCCTCCCTTTCATCAAATTACTAAAAATGTAGTGGAAGTATCGATCTCCTGCCAGCACAGCTTTGCTGCCATGTTGCACTAGACCCTTGAACTGAGCCAGAACAAACACTTCTTTCGGTGGCTTTTGTCAGGAACGTCGGCATTAAAACAAGAAAAATAACCAATGCACGGGATAATTCACTTCAGACAATATTCACTGTAAAGAAAACTGGTGAACAATTATAGAGTTTTCACATTCCTGCTCTTATAGTTTGAAACTCCCATAGCTTGGAGCTTCCAGCTGAAC
The DNA here is from genome assembly GCA_001685095.1 of Ellobius talpinus. Taxonomy (NCBI): domain Eukaryota; kingdom Metazoa; phylum Chordata; class Mammalia; order Rodentia; family Cricetidae; genus Ellobius; species Ellobius talpinus. Next base: position 3,044 of record LOJH01026933.1, read on the forward strand.
TCAAAGAAGATGCAGCAAGCAGCTCTGAGGCAGTGAGCTAGAGGGGCTGAAGAAGAAGCTAGCTGCAGGGGACACAACGCAACAAGAAGCATCAGCTGGGCCAGGCTTGCCACCTCGGCACCTGCGACCCTGACTCAAAGCTGAAGCAGTAGAGAGTTACCTGGTACAGATGGCAAGACACAAACAGCTAGGTGGGAAAAGTCAGAATGAAGTTTACTAGAGGTACTCAAGAAAGTAAGCCAACAACAGAAAAGGAAGCAGTAGTGAAGTTGAAAGAAAGGGAGTGAAGTGTGGTGAAGATGATCACGAACGACAGAAACCACTCAGATCCTTAGTGGAGCAGTTTCTATGGCAGCTAGCATCTGGTAAGTGTTTCTTTATTTTTTACTTCTTTTCTTTCCTTTTGGTTTTTTGAGACCGAATTTCTCTGTGTAGCCCTGGCTGTCCTGGAACTTGCTATGTAGATCAACTAACAAAAATCTGCGTGCCTCTGCTTCCAGAGTACTGGTATTAAAGGCATGTGCCACCTCTGACTGGCTCTGCTTACTTTGTTTATCATTTATATATGCCTTTTGTCAAAAAAAAGTTACTGCAAAATAAGAGGAAAATATGCAGAAAGTGAAATTCCTGAACGTGTATCAATTGTGAAAGTCTATACTGGCTCATCTTTTAGAAATTTGTGTTCTGTCACAATTAGACACCAATCTCTAAAATTGACATTTGTTTTGTTTTTGAGGTGTCTATAATAAACACTGAAAAGTGATTCTATAAATGACTAGATGGCAAATTATGTACTCTAATAAATCTCAAAAGTAAGTGGTAGACTGGCAAGGAGGCTCCCTGGGAAAGGGTGCCTGCCACTAAGCCTGATGACTTGAGTTCCATACCCAGCACCCCTGTGGTGGAAAGAGAACCACCAGCAGTCACTTCAGAGGAGCTGCAGACAGCAATGGGGCAGAACTCGTGGATCTCTCCATGAAATGCATGAAATGTCCTTGATCTTATCTAACAAAGGGGAGGTAACTGCTAGACTATTTTTGCTTTTTTGTATCTCCTGTTGGAGCAATTGGCAGTATAGCCTAAATCATGGCCCTAATCATCTGTACTAACTGTCCTAACCACCTGTATCTTTTAGGTTAACTCAGAAAGTCCAATTAAATCATAGGTCTAACTAATCATCAGTGCTTTTATAAAAGTCACCTTCATTATAATCTGCAAGTAAATTGCCCAATGAGGAGTGGGATTTTCCCAAGAAAAATCACAAAATACAATGTGGGATTCCCTTCTGTATGCTGTAAATATGTTTTATTGACATTGGTTAATAAAGAAGCTGCTTTGGGCCAATAGCTTAACAGAGTAAAGCCAGGTGGAAAATCCAAACAGAGATGTACAGAGAGAGTAGGCGGAGTCAGAGAGATGCCATGTAGCTGCCGGAGGTGACAGACACCTGGAGCCTTCCTTGTAAAACACAAGCCTCGTGGTAAATATGAAATAATAGAAATGGGTTAATTTAAGATGTAAGGGCTAACTAGAAATATGCTTAAGCTATTGGCCAAACAGTATTGCAATCCACATAGTTTCTGTGTGATTATTTTGGGTCTAGGTGGCTGTATCTGGGTTGTAGTCTTTGACTACAATACTAGGTACAGTGGGATCCTTTCATATAGTAATCACACCATGTCAAGTACAGCAGGAACAAGGTAGCAGCAAGTAGGAGGGAGCACAGCAGAAGCAAGGGGCATTCTGGAGACAATCCCCTGGGTGGGTGGGCTTTGCCTCTCCTGGACGCACCTAACATAGCTTTGCTATCCTCTGAGCTGTATTGTATAAGCTCCAGCATTGTCTGCTGCTCCTCTGACATGGCCACTGGCAGAAAACCAACTTCCTCAAGGTGTTCCCTGACTACGTGTGTCCTGTGGGACACACTCCCCAGCCACCCAAAGCACAAAAAACAAAAATGTTTACAATGAAAGTGGGGTGCTAGAAAGAAGGCACGGTGATTAAGAACACTGGCCACTCTTACAGAGGCCCTGCTTTAACTCCTGGCACCCACATGGTGCTGCACAGCTGTCAATAGCTCCAGTCCCAGGGGATCCCATGCCCTTCTGGCCTATGATGGTGCTCTGTGTGCACGGTACGCATACATGTAGATCAAACACTCATCTACATAAAACAAAATAAATAAATCGACAAACAAATTTTAAACAGTGAATAGCATCAAATTCTAAAGTAAAAGTTGTCTATCAAAAGAAGATCGTTAATCCAGTCTTGGTGAATTTATGCCTGTAATCCCAGCATTTGGGAGGCTGAGGCAGGAGGACTGCTGTGAGTTCAGTGCCTGCTTGGGCTACATGGAGAGTGCCAGGCAAACCCAAAAGGTCTTGTGAAAACTTGGAGACAGCTTCAGGGTTTTTTGCTTTACAAGTTGATGGTGTTTATAATGGAAAGGGACAGTAGATACAATGATGACAGTGTTTATATCATAGAGACAGCAGATGTGATGATGGTGTTTATACCATAGAGACAGCAGATGCAATGATGGTGTTTATACCATAGAGACAGCAGATGCGATGATGGTGTTTATACCATAGACAGAGACAGTAGATACAATGGCAGTTTGGAAACATTCTTGCTGTCAATGGAAAAACTACTCAGGATTTGAACAAGGTGTCTGAAAGATCAGAAATAGAATTTTCTACTTCCGTTTATAACCTGTTGAGGGTACAATAATTTTCACACTGACACGAAAAGTTCAAAAGTCATTACAATGAATTCAGCAACTCTTTCTTCACAGTGTAAACTGGGGATTCCTTTACCGAGCATCTGCTGTGGGCCAGGAATAAATGCCATAGAAGATGAAAGTCCTCCCACACTTTGCTTTTGTAGAGTTGAATTAAATGAGATCAAGCAGGTCTCTGTGGAGACAGAGATCAAAGGTTGCCTGGGGCTGGGACCGGTGGGTGGATTATGCATTATTTACTATTTTTAACCACATGTGTTAGATCGGGATTGACTGGGCTGTGTGAAAATAAAACAAGAGGAGTCTGACCTCTGGAGAAGCGAGCTGATCTTTAATGAGAGTCGTGAAGAGCAGCACTCTCCCCATGAAGTGGAGACAGTGTGCCCAGACTGAAGGGCAGTACACGCCCCATGAAATGGAGACTGTACCCAGGCACAGGAGGCTTGGGGTTTTTATAGGTCAGAAAAGGAAATTTTTGGTGTGGGAATTCCACCTGAAGATCTGTTCTCCTGTAGTCTCAGACAAGTAAACGTGTATATCTCTGTGTGGTATATTCATGTGAGTACGGATCCTTGGAGGCTACAGGCGTTGGTCCTCCTGGAACTGGAATTATGGGGGGGTGTCATAAGCTGCCAGACGTGGATGCTAGGAATTGAACTCGGGTCCTTTGGAACAGCAGTAGGCTCTTTTAACTGTCGAACCATCTCTTTAGCCTTCCTCTTTGATGACAAATGACAAAGTGTCAGGTCTCACTAGGTATAACCCCAGGTAGTCTAAAACCCACTCTGTCAACCAGGCTGATCTTGAACTCTTAGAGATCCACCTGTCTCTACTTCCTGAGTGCTGGGATAAAAGGTGTGCACTGCCAAGTGTCAGTACTACTAACAGACATTCTATAGTAGTCATTGATATATAATGACTCTTTATTTTCCAGCATATGGGTGCTCCAACTCATATATATATTTTAAAGGGCTCTCTCTCTCTCTTCTCTCTCCTTCCCTCCCTTCCTCCCTTTGTCTCTCTCCCCCTCCCTTCTCACCTTCCTTAATTCTAGTCAGTGTTAAGATCAAAACTAGAACCTTCTTCAAATGAGGCAGTGCTGTGCAGCTGAATAGTATCCCTAGACCAGAGGGAACATTTTGGAATGATAAAGAGGCTTTAAACATGGACAGTGGGGAAGATTACTTTTCAAAAAGATTCTCCTCAAATCCTATGAACTTAACACATGAGGCCCAATGCAATATTAATTTTACTTTCTTAAGATATATTTTCACTTTTAATCATTTATATACATGTATGTCTGTGTGAGGGTATGGCTGTCAGTAGAAGCCAGAAACAGCATCTGATCCTTTGGAGCTATGATTACAGGTGGTTGTGAGCCTCTTGACATGAGGCTGGGAATGGAACTTGAATCCTCTGAATAGTTACAAATGTTCTAGCCGGGTGGTGGTGGTGCACACCTTTAATCCCAGCACTTGGGAGGCAGAGGCAGGTGGATCTCTGTTAGTTTGAGGCCAGCCTAATCTACAAGAGCTAGTTCCAGGACATGCTCTAAAACTACAGCAAAACCCTGTCTCGAAAAAACAACAACAACAAAATGTTCTTAACCACTGAGCCATCTCTCCAGCCCCCAATGGGATAGCTGTTTTGCACTAATATTACAAATGCTTATATGCATCCACTTTCATGTAAAATTGACATTTGGGCATGAGAAAGGTTTCTTGGTTTATTTATTTATTTATTTGTTTGTTTGTTTTATTTAAGCTATCTGCTGTAGGACAATGGTCTGTACCCTGTCAACTGTATTTTAATAAAGTGCTGATTGGCCAGTAGCCAGGCAGGAAGTATAGGCAGGGTGACCAGGTGTGCCATTTGTTGACAGAGGTTTCTGTCCTGCCCTGTCCCACAGCCATTTATCCCAAAGAAATACAGAGGCTTACATTAATTATAAACTGATTGGCCTATTAACGCAGGCTTCTTATTAACTCTTACAACTTATATTAGCCCATACTTCTTGTCTGTGTTAGCCACGTGGCTTGGTATCTTTTTCAACAAGGCAGTCACATGTTGCGTCCTCTGTGTCTGGGTGACAGTTGCAGACTGAACCTTTCCTCTTCCCAGAAATCTCCTGTTCTCGTCCTGCCTATACTTCCTGTCTGGCTACTGGCCAATCAGCATTTTATTAAAATACAATTAACAGGGTACAGACCATTGTCTCACAGCAATCTATCTATTTATTTGGCAGTACTGTTAAGTAGTCCCAAGTTGGCCTCAACCAAGCAACAATCCTCCTGCCTCAGTTTCCAAAGTGAGATTCCAGCTGTGGATCGCCACAGCTGGGTGAGAAATGCGTCTAAATGACACCAGCTTGCATTACTTGGAAGCACCAGGGGAGGTTTGGGGAAAATGTGACCATCCGGGCAGCAATGAAGACCCAGGGGCTGAGACATCTGTAGCTCTCCTGTCAGTTGTCAGGCTTGAACAATGGGCCCACAAAACTGGAATTCTCTGGACTCTCTTACTGGGAGGAAGAAAAGGCCAAAGTCTATAGGGAGCCAGAGTGGGAGCTTGTTTCCTGGAAAGAGCTTCCGCATAGTTCTGCTCATGCATAGCTCTTGCTTCTGTTTAAACCTAACCTCATTTCTGTACCCCAAAGATGAACCTTAGGGAGGGGAAGGGGTTGTCGCTAGACCTTGGTGGCCATGCCTGGGTTCTTAGAACTGTTAGGCCCAGACTCTGCTCTACCAAGTCTGGGAAAAGAAGGATACCGGAGAGAGGGAGGGAGAATGGAAGGTAATAAGGAGGGGGAATATGATCAAGTATGATATGCCTGTTTGAAAATGTCACAGTGAAACCCATTATTTTGCACATTGAAAAAACATGACAAGCAATTATGGGTGAGATACAGTGCAGTAGGAGACAAGTTGGCTTAGCATGAAATACATATATACATACATGCATATGTGTATGTATGTGTATGCATGTGTGTATATACGTATGTATATGTATGTGTATGTGTGTATATAATGTGTGTATATATTAGCATGCAATATATATGATATATATTACACACACAAATTTTGATCTATTTTCCACGATTTTACCTTACAGTAATAATAAATCATAGAACTTTTACAACTCAAGTAAAGTTACTACGTAAGATAAATATTCAATTCTGCCTTGTAGATAATTTTTAAAGTGTCATATTTAATTAATGATTATACACAGAGATATGCAAACATCTACCTTGGCTCTTGCAGTTTACACTAATTCCATGTAATTATTCTCCACAGAGAATAAATAGTTCATTTAAAATGAAATTTTTAAGCATGCTTTGAATTATTGTTTTCTGCCTACAAATCCTGAGTCACAGGAGTGTGGACTGAATTTCCCAAAGTCACACTGTGTTAAACGTTCTGTGGGCTAGTTTGCTGACTGGAGAACGGGAAAGGTACATTGGGAGCCAAAGTCATTTGGGGTTATCTTCAGCCCCTCAGTTGCCCACCTCCCTGTGTGACCTAACTTCCTTTCGCCTACTAAGTAAAGAATTTAGGAAGGCACAGACACCTAAGCTTGCACCAACTCACAATCTGAACCTATTATCAGACGTCCTCTGAGGCCTGCAGCAGAGGTCCCCTGCCCCGTGCCCACTTGATGCTTCCACAAGTGCATTTGAACGTGCCTGACTCAGGAGTGTCTTCATTCTGTTGCTATACAAACCTAACATGACTATACCATACTGGAATGTGCTATTAATCTTTCATCCTTTAATAAGGGCATTTTATACCTTTGGAATGTGGTATTTGAGGTAACCCAAATTTGTGTTCCTGGGTCAAGATCACTCATATTTGACTACAGAATAAATTCTTATTCCCTTTGAGGTTAAAAAAAAGTGTTTGTCTTTGTGCCAGCAGTACTTTCCAATAACCATCCATGGCTTGATAAAATTTCACTTGTACCATTCTGTCTTTATACACATTTAGTCTTTTGGGCAGGTTAGAACATCCAAGGTCAGAGGTATCATTCAATCCTACACATACACTAAAAAAAAAAAAAACAAACTTGGGGACTGGTGAGCTGGCTCAGTGGTTATTAGCATTGATGCTCCTCCAGAGGACTGGGGTTCAATTCTCAGCACCTACATGACAGCTCACAACTGTCTGTAACTCCAGTTTCAGGGGACCCAACATCCATGGCAAAACACTAATGCACATAAAAATAAAAAAAAATAAATAAAAAGATAGGAAGCCAAACTGCTATAACACATGCATCAGAAAAATTAAGGCTGGGGAGATGGGCCAGCTGACAAGATTGCCTGTCTTGCAAACATAAAGGCCGGGGCTTAACCCCCGGAACCCATATCTGAAAGGCTGGGCACAGCAATGCACACTTGTAACCCAGCAATGGGAAATGCAGACAGGGAGATCCTGTGTCCACTGGCCAGCCAGTCTTCTTGGTGAGTTTCAGGCCAAGGAGGGGGAAAAAAAGTGGGCGGTGCTTATTCTTGGTTGTCAACTTGACTACATCTGGAATTAACTAAAACCCAGGCTCTGGGTACACCTGTGAGGGATTTTTCTTAATTGAATCATCTGAAGTGAGAAGATCCACGTTTAATCTGGGCTACACCTTCTGCTGGCAGGCTATATAAGGGACATGAAAGAAGGGAGCTCTTTGCCTGCTTGCTCTCACTCCCGCTGGCACATCTGTTCCCTCACTGGCATCGGAACCTACTTCTTCCGGATTCTGCCACATACTGAGACACCCAGACCCGTGGGCTGTCCAACTGCTGGTCTTGTGGACCTTCTTCTTGGTAGACTGCCACTATTGGGCAACACTCTGTAAGCCATCCTAATAAATCCCATATATGTGGACTATATATGGGAATATACCAATTCTGTTCTTCTAGAGAACCCTGGATAATAGAACGCCTAAGGAATGATATCCAAGGCTGTTCAACACACGCATACACCCACCACACACACACAAACACACATACATACATACACATACATGTGCATATATAGCCACATGTAAACACAAAGAGAATTAAAGAAAAATTTAAAAATCCATAAAATAGCCATGCTTTACCAGAAAGAAAGAGCCTTCCTCAGTGGTTTTTACCAACGCCCGGCTTTCTCTACCTTCCTCCTTTTTGTGTGGTATTTTAAATCTTAAGGAGGGCATAGTAATATTTTTTTTCCTTTCTTAAAAGAAATGTGCCACTGGAGAAAGGAGAGGTGGGGTCCAAAGCTTTTCACCAGGGACGGGTCCATCCTCGGCAGCCTCCACAACGGCTGACTACCCATCCCACCTGCGCATGCGCTGGCCTGCTGCCTAGCACTTCCTGTTTCCTCCGTCCTGTCTTTCTACACACATTTCTTCTACTTGGAATGTCCTTGATCCTTGTCCACCAAGGCTCATTTGCATATCCTCTGACCTCCCAAGCTCACAGGGAGGTAGGTGTTCCTCCTGTCTTTGGCGATGCCGTGAGCCAGACTTGGTGAGCCCCTCTTACAACATTTCCACGCTTCTCTGTGTCTGTGTACATAAGGCCTCTTCTCGTTAACATGGAGAGAACTCCATAAGGGTAAAGATATGCTTTCTGTCCACAGCAGGAGACAATGCTGTCACCCACAGCAGTCAGAGGAGCTCCCTTAATCTCTTAGGGTCAAAGACTCAAGGAAAACCAGATCTTTGCCTTCAGTGCAGAAAGAATTTAAGCACAAGGCAATATGAGGCAGGGTTGGTGTTTATTAAGAGATTTTTTTCAACAGATTATCAGATGGGTTAGTAGAAAGGACTTGCTCAGGAAGATGGTAAGATCTGCCTGAATTGAGTATGGGCTCTCTGAGAGGGATTCACACTACACTGGCTTTATAATATTTATATAAGGTTTTGGTGGGTTTTGAATTTATTGTCTTCAAAGGGTTGCCAAGGAACCTAAATGAGATCACGGAGTGGTTCCTGAGAGGCACCTACGTGGTGGGGTTAGATCACAAGAATGTGCTGCGGGAAGGTATCACAGCTCTACTACAAACAAAGGTAAGTCTGTTGTTGAGATGCTCAGGAAATACCCAGGGAAGGGATGAGGCCAGAGCTGCAGGTCTTACAAGCTTGGGTCTTAGGCATGGTTCTACAAGAGGAATGTTATTTCAATATCGGAAACCTTCACAGCAAGTATTGTTAATTGTGCTGGAATTCTTGATTCTTGGCTAGTGAGAGGCATCCACCAGACTCTAGTGAGCATTGCCTTTCCCTTCCCAGGTATCTACAGTTGGTTTTGTCTTTCCATATTAGGTTTTAGGTATGGGGTGGAGGGGGGTATCAAGAGGACACTGAGATGGATTACCAAGGGGTAAGAAGTTTATAATAAGAGTTATTAATGCCATAGAGAGAGAAAGAGGCAACGGCATGGCAGGGGACCTGAGGAGCGTTTAGGCCCCAGCACCACAGACAGCATGGCAAAGTCTCTGAAGAGAGAAATCAGCCCAAGTGGCAGAAGTGTGCATGTGGTGGGGATCTGATCTTACAGCTTTCTGAGGATAGGGGAGGTTCACAGCAAGAGGCTACAACTAGGCTCTCTGGCTCCCAGGCAGGAGGCAGGGAAGGAATGGGAAGCGGAGTGTGGCACCAAGTCCCTCTACTATTAATTCGTTTCCCATGTGAGAAATCCTGGTCTTGGGATGTCTGATAGCTAGGGACTCACAGACAATGTCTCAGATGGTGCCTGCAGGAGTCTGTGGGTGGAGTGCGGCAGATAACACTGCTCAAGCTGAGGCTAGAGTCTAACACTGCGTTCTTACGCTCTCTTGTCTCTCTTCATCTTTGCATAACCCAGAGCGATGCTCATCTGGCCTATATTTGCTGAGTACTCACATGTGCCAGGCCCTGTTCTCTGGATATGGATGTCTTTGACCTGCGGGGATCACAAAACAAAGAAACTGTTAATAAGCTTGTAAAGTATAGCCCTGTTTACTGGACAGTCATCACGCACAGAATGGAGATGATAACTTGAAGCAAGGTTAGGGAGGAGCAAACAGCAAGACTGGAGCCGTCTGAAACACAGGCAGAGGTGAAGCCAGTTGCATTTGATGGATTTCTGGGCAGTGGGAAAGGAAAATAAAAAATTACGGGTGTATTTTTTTCGTTTTAGGTATTTAGGTTTTGCCTGCATGGATGTCTGTATACCACATGTGCCCAGTTCCCTCCTAGACCAGAAGTTCACCAGATCTCCTAGTACCAGAGTTACAGATGTTTTTGAGCTGCCATGAAGGTGCTGGGAATCAGACCCAGGTCCTCTGAAGAGCAGCTGGTGCTCTTAAATGCTGGGCCACCTCCCTGGCCCCATGCATAGGTTTTAGTATGGTAAGTGCCTAATAGATTCTGTGTGACTAAGCTCTATGACAGTAGGAAATTTATTCTTCAGACTATCAACCTATAATCCAAATGAGCAGCAGAAGCCCTATAACTCTAGCACTTGGGAGACAAAAAGAGGAGGATCAGGATTTCAAGGTCATCGCGAGCCGCGTAGTGAGTTTGAACCCTAGACTACATGAGGCCCTGTCCAAAAACAAAATGAAAAGACCAACCTAGGACTTATATCCTAACACCCAAGGATGGGGGGGCAAGGTGAGGACTAAAACTTGTGGGATAGCTATTTATTGTTTATTTGTTTGTTTGTCTGTTTATGTGATGGAGGAGGTCTTGTGATAGGGCCCAAACTGGGATGAAGGTCACAGCCATCCTCCTGCCTCACCTTCCTACTTACTGGGATTGCACGCATGCACCACTACACCTGGTGAACCTATAGATTTGAGAGAGCATCTAATGCATCGAGTTTTACAGGAAAATTTCTCCATACTAACTAGATTCCATAGGAAGTTTCTGTGGGATTAGACTTCAAAGGCAGACAGCTTGGCTCTCCTCTTATTCATCTAACCTAAACAAAGCTATCTAACCTCACTAAGCCGCATTTTTATTCTCTGTCAGGTGGGCACAATACTAGGATCTACAGCTGGGTTTTAATTTTTCTCAACAATTATAAAATATCATTTTATTTAAGGGTCCAAGAATAAGAATATAAAAATGTAGATTCCAAAAATAAAAATGTAAAAATAAAATACTATAAAGTTGTAAGCTTAGGAGAATGAGAGCAGACTGTCAGCAGCTCTCAGCAGCTTAAGGATTAACTATTAACGGTGGGTTGCTCTGCTTTACAACCCATAGCTCTATTCACAAGGCTGAAGCATCCCCTCTGCAAACTGATATTAGCCCTAAAATAACACCCCGGTCATCTGTGATTAACAACGGGTATGAGCTTAGTTAACCTTTAGGAGGTGGATATACGTGACCTCTGGATTATGCATTATCCCTGCTATGTGAAACTGGCAGCATCCAAGGGGAGAGCGCAGAGCTTCAGTAAACACCTGGGAACATCAGGGAAGACAACAGATTAAGTACAAACACTAGTTTAACTGAAAAACTCTGTTAATGAAGATTGTAAAGTAAGGCAATCTGTATCTGAGTTTTACCTCGAGATTGTAAGAATTTCTTTGTTCAGACCTAATGTTTAGTGCCCCACACTGTAAGAAGGTGAGATCAGAAACCAGCCTTTACCACAGCCTTACAAACCCATCTCTGGCTGTGGTCTCAGCTAGCTGATAAATTTTTTGTGCCCCGCGGTGCTTTTATTTTTATTTTTATTTTCTTCCCGGAATAAAGTTTTCTTCTGGTTTCTTAGACTTGGTGGTCTGTCCCCATCTTTGCATGACCCCCCTGGACCAAACATTTTTTACAGAATTTCTAAAATTAAAAAATTATACTTGGCATTTTCTTTTCTAATTCTGCTATAACACCAAGTTATCTTTTAAAAGCCTGGATGAAAATGCAGAACCGCAAAGGGTGAATCTCTAAAGAATAAAATGAACGAACGCCTTTCAAGTACTTAGCACACTGCCTGATACACAGTCCACTTTCCACAACTGTGAGTTGATTTCAATAGTTCTTACAAAACAACTTTTAGAAGTCTTTATTATTGCATTTGTATTTTATGTATGTGTGTGTACACACACATGTGCCTGGTGCACAAGGGTGTATTTGCTAAGACCACAGTGCATGTGTGGAGATCAGTCATATCTTATGGAAATCCCTTCTCCTACTGTGTGCGTTCCATGATTAGAACTCAGGACATCAGGCTTGGCCACAAGTGCTGTCTGGACCCTCTGCGCTGTCTCAACTTCCCATCAAGCAGTTTTGTTTTATTCTTTGTTCAAGAATATTGTGATCAAATTTTTTGTTCCAATCCAGTGATATCTTCAGAGACAAAGTTAGATAGTTCTTGCTGTGGCATATTATCTTGTGCCTGCAAATGTCTGATGAAGCTATCAAGAAAGAGTATGTTTGTTGCCTTCACAGAGTGTAAAATAAAATGCAAAGTTAAGCTCTCATGAGTCTCCCCATAGACTGAGCATTGTTTACTTCAGTGCTTCCAAGTATCTTTGTAAAGTGGCTCATTTTCAAATATTTCTAACACGGGGGAAGGGAAGCCATCTGGTGCATCATCTCGTGGTATTCAGGGATTCTGCGTTCTCAGGGCCCTTCCCGGAGAACGTTAGGAAAAGTGGGTGGCCATGAAGTGTGTCTCCAGTGGGAAGGAGTAAGCAAAATTGGTCATGAATCTCTCTGGAAGTAAGTGTAGACAACCAGCAGCAAGCAAGAGAAGGCAGCACTTGGGAGAGGAGAGAGGAGGAACAGGAACAGGAACTAACCTGAGCGGTGTGAGGCTGACACATTGTATGTAGTTAAGCTGAGAAAGATCAACTGGGGACTATATGCAGAACGCAGACACCGGGAGAGCAATGACTTTGGAACCTGGCAACTCTCCCCAATACTCATCCCTTCAAAACTGTAATGTCGAGTTCTACCCTTGTCCCCATTTTTTTAGGGAAAGAAACGGAAACTCGCAGGAGCCAATTAACTTCTTCAGGTATCACACAGCAGAGTTCGCTGAGAAGCAGGCAGTTGGGAGCACATTTGTTCAATCAGAGCTGTTCTCCACCTTCTGGGCGGGCCTTAGTCACGCAAGGAAAGCAACCCATTGAAATATGGGGGCGTGCGGTGGAGGAGTGGGGACAATAGGGAGACATAGAGAAGAGGCTCTGGGAAAATCTTCTCCTGTAGAGTGTGGGGACCACCCCAGTGTCAGTGTCTGCGGCAGGCGCTCTGCAAATTGCATGGAGTAGGTGCTGTGCCCGCCCAGTGGAACACAGTTTGTAATCTCAGCACTCCAAAGGCAGAGGAGGATCCGAAGTTCTGCATAAGGAGTTGGAAGCTAGCCTGGTCTACATGCGGCTCTGTTAAAAATAAATAAATAAACAAACGAAAGAAAAGCAGGGGCTGTCAGATGGCTAGTCGGGTAAAGGTGCTTGTGGCCAAGGTTGAGTTCCTTTACCGGGACCCAAATGGTGGATGGAGAGAATCAACTTCCACAAGTAGTGCTCACACATACATGTACTCTGACACACACACATGTCAATAAATAAATGTTAGAAATGATCTAAAATACACACACACACACACACACACACACGGTACAGCAAGGAGGAAGAGTTGCTGCCTTTTCTGCCCTTTGGAGACAGTGAACCAGAGAAAGACACTAATATCTGTTAGAGACTGGAAATTCATCCGTTAAAAGTTAGTTAATTCATCCGTTAACTGGGCCCTGGTTTCTCTGTGCTCTGGTTACGTATAAACACAGCTGCTGGCAGGCCAGTGTAGACTTCGTCTCCAGGGTTACCTGTATAATAAAAGACAACCAAAGCCCCGGTGTCTCAAAACCGTGTTCTGAGGCTTTTGAAGCAGAAGGTTTTGCATAAGGATAGCTTTAAAAAAAAATTCTTGTGAACTAGAATTGAAAGGCGTGGTGGCATACCCCTTTAATCCCAGCAGTGGGGAGGCAGAGGCAGGCAGATCCCTGTGGGTTTGAGGCCAGCCTGGTCTACATAGTGAGTCAAGGTCTCTTAAAAAAAAAAAAGTCTTGTCAAAAATTTTGTTGCCCTATTATAACAAAATGTTATGAAATTTTATATGAGATTTATTTATGAAAGTCAAACTTCAACAACTAGTTCACATACTTAGTATCGAGGGAACAAGCGGCCACTTAACAATTAAGTTGTTTGTGCCTCTGAGCTCAGACATTAAGACACATATGGCAGAAGACCCGACTCACTTTTGTTACCATCTGAGCATCTGATTTCTGTACATGTTCTGTGCGGATGCCCTACTTCTAAAATAAATAAATGTGGTTTAAAAACAGGATTGGTTTGTGTGGAGCAGTGGACAGGGACATGAATAAGAACAAAATATATTAACACATTTGTGGGACCGAAGAGATGACTCAGTGGTTAAGGACATTTGTGGCTCTTCCAGAGGATCCTGGTTAAGTTCCTGGCACTTACATGATGGCTCACAGCATATCTGTAACTCCAGTTCCAGAGATCTGATTCCTCTAGCACCAGGAAGGCCTATGGCACATGCGTGTGTATGAGGCAAACACTAGGACATATAAAATAAAGTAAATATAACTTTTTAAAAAATAGCATACTTGTATGAAAACGCCATAATTAAACTCATTACTTTGTATGTTAACTTAAAAAAATAAATTTTTTGAAAAGGCAAAAAAGAATTAATGTGAGCTTTATTAAGGAAGCGCTTATAAAAATTAGCTCCGCATAGTTTGGGAATAGTCTCCAAAGGGCCAGGAACAAAGTCATGATTTTCTATAATTTTCAATTTTCGATGTTAATCGTGTAAAACCACAGCTTTTCAGCTAACATAAGTGTGGTCTGCCAATACCATATGGCATTTTCTTAGAGGAAGTTGGGCCTCTACTGCCATCTGCTGTGTTCTGTCAAGATCAGATTCAAAATCCCCCACATCAAAGGGAAGAACATGGGCTATCCAAACAATTAAACTGCGAAGGGAAAAGGTACACGGGAAATGCATGAGTGACATTGCTTTGTGTAGTGCTATTTTATTTGTATTTTAATAAAGTTTACCTGGAGATCAGAGTGCAAAGCTAAGTCACTAGAGGCCAGGGAGTGGTGACACACACATTCAACCCTAGGACTCAAGAGACAGAGGCAGATCTCTGTGAGTTCAAGACTACCCTGGGCTACACAAGGTCGATCCAGAAACAGATCCACAGAAACAGATTAAAGGCTCACACCTTTAGTCTCAGTGTATGGGAGTCACACACCTTTAATCCCAGCACTAGGGAGATGGAGACAGAGTGATATGCCTGGGCGGAGAGAGGAATACAAAGGGGAAGAGACAGTGAAAGACCCCCGAGGGATGTCTTCCTTCGGGAGAGACCCCGTGCCCAAGGATCAGTCGAGACCACTCGTGCGGATGCAATCAGCAAGAGGTTTTATTCAGATACAC
>LOJH01026935.1:0-18224 GCA_001685095.1 Ellobius talpinus
TGGAAGAGCAGCCAGTGCTCTTAACCTCTGAGCCATCTCTCCAGCCCCCATCATGGGCATTTTTAATGTGACTTTTTTTGCTAAATAAACTTCTTCTGATACTCAGAAAGGGCTAATAAAATTACCAATCAGATGAAGAAAAACCATGTGACAAAATCCAATACCCATTCATGATTTTAAAAAGAAAAAGTGGGGTTGGACAAATGGCTGAGTGTTTATTTAAGAGCAAGTTTTGCTCTTTCAAAGCATCTGAGTTCAGTTTCCAGCACCCACATCAGTGGCTCACAGGTGCTTGTAACTGCAGTTCCAAGGAGAGTCAATGTCTCTGACCTCTATCGGTACCTGCACTAACATGTACGTAACTGAACATGCAAACATACACATTGTTTAAAGAAAAAGAAATCAAGAAAACAAGAAAGAAAGAGAGGAAGGGAGTCTCAGTAAACTAGGAAAAAAGAAGAATGTCCTCAGCTTGGTAAAGAAAGTTACAGAGCAGGGGATGTAGCTAGTGGAAGAGTGACTGCCATGAGTTTAATCTGCAGTACTAAAGAAGAAAGGTAATGAGGAACAGAAGGGATAAAGGGAGAGAAGCAAGAGGGAAGGAGGAAGGAGAGAGGAGGGGAAAGGAAGCAAGGGAAAACCTACAAAGAAACCTATAGCTAATGACATAATTAGTGGTAGGAAACTCCAAACATTCCTCCTAAAAATCAGAAAAAAATCAAGGATGTCCCCTCTTCACACTGCTTTTTAACATTGTACTATGAATACTAAAAAAATGCAATATGACAAGAAAAGAAAAATATACCGATTAGGAAAGAAGAAATTAAGCTTCTCTTTGTTGCTAGGCATGATGGTGCATGCCTATAACTCCAGCACTCAGGAGACTAAAGCAGGAGGGTTGCCAAGAGTTCAAGGCCAATCTAGGGTACATGATGAGTTTGAAGTTAGTTTGGGCAATTTAAGACTTCATCTCACAAAAACACCAAAATCCCATCTCTGTTTACATAAGACATAATTAAGAAGACACATTGAAAATAATATTTTTTTCTGGAATAATAGGAACTGACACTATCTGATTTCTAATGCTATTTATTCTAATGCTATAGTAACAAGACAGTGTTGTACTGAAGGAAAACTCAGTCACTAGCCTAAGTCCATTTTATTCCGCTCTGGCTCTATTTTCCCTTTCTAAATTTTTCCCTCTAACTCCCACTCTTCTTCAGGTACCTTGAATTCTAAGAAGGTCAGGACTAATGAACAAATGCCATTATAACAAAGGATTGAAGGTATCCCCAAGAAATGATGTGCCTCAAAGAACAGATTACGCCCATGACGTAGTTCCCCAAATGGAGGCAATTTCTCCATGAAGGGAACAGAGACAACACCCTTGAGCAGGAGCAATCATCTCATGGAAACCAGATTGTTTCCTTCAAGTTATGACTGTGATAACAATTTCTCTAAAACCAGAACTGAGATAATGGTTGATCAGATCACCAGGCTGAATAAGATTACCTACTCTGTCAGCTATCTAACATCGTCATTCCCTCAGCTATGCATGCCTCAATTCTTTATGATTTATTTCCTCTCCTATAAATTCTCAAAATTTTTTTAAGATAGACCTGGGGTCAATGAATCTCTTTTTTAATCTGTTTTGTTTTCATTGTTTTGTTTTGTTTTATCTAGAGTAATCCCATTGGTTAAAAATTCTTTCTCTGTCCACTTCTTTAATTAGCATATTCAAACAGGCAGTGGAACCTAGTCCCCTGGGATCCTCCCTGGAGCCTAGAATTTTTTCTTAAAACTCTGGTGAAAGAACAGACAAATACTTCAATAAACTGCAATCAAGAATGCTAAAGTAGAGCCACATAAATATGTTCAGCTAAACTTTGAAAAAGAAGTGAATGCCATGCACTGTAGAAAACATCTTTTCATCAAATGGTGCTGGAGCAATTGAATGCCCACTTATAAAAGAAATCTAAACAGAGACCCTATACCTTTCACAAAATTAGCTCTAAGTAGATCTTAGGCTTAACTGTGAAATGAAAAACTATGGCACTGCTACTACAATAAAACAGAAGATCTTGTATCTAGTGATGAAAAAAAGAAATGATGTCATTTTTTAAAAAAAATTAACACTATCAAGTGAAAGGGAAAGCAAGAACAAACTAGGAAAAGACATTTCAAAAGCAAACATCCCTGATAAAAGACTGCTATACAACACATACAAAAACTTTTAAAATAAACAATAAAGAAAGAATCTTACTAAAAATGGGCTTAACAGACACCTTACTATAGACTATGTACAGATGGCAAATAAGCTTATGAGAAGATACTCTACATCATAAGATATTAAGGAAATAAAAATGAAATAACGAATAGAATGGCTAGAAGTCAGACTACTGACACCACCCCATACTAGTGAAGATGTAAAGTGAAAGGCACTCTAATTCCTAGCTGGTAGGAATGCAAAATGATATGATCACCTTGGAGGATAGTATGGTAGTTTTATGAAAACCTAAACCTATTTTCAACCATATGGTCCAGCGATTGAATTCCTTATTTATCCAGAGGAATTAAAAGTTTATCAACATACAAAAACTGCAATAATGTTTAGAATAGCTTTATTCATAAGTTGATATAAGAGTTAAAAATAAGAACTGGTGTTAATACTATCTGCAGATAATATATCTATACAAAAAACTTTAAAAATCTACATATTAGAAAATCTGGATATGGTATCAAAACACAAAATCAATTTGAATTTCATACAACATCAAAAGAGACAAATAAAATGAATTTGACAATAAATACAAAATAGCAAATGCATAAGAATATATTATAAGGAACTCAAAGACTTAGCAACAAAAAAGCAAGTTATTCAACTTTAAAATGATCAAGAGTCTGGAGAGATGGTTCAGTGATTACAAGCACTAACTGCTTGCAGAGCACTAAGGTTCAGTTCCAAGAACCCACATAGTAGCTCACAACCATCTATAACCCTAGTTTCAAAGGATCTTACACCTTTGTCTAGCCTCTGCACGCATTGCACATTGTGCATAGACATACATGCAAAAACATACCCATACATATAAAATAAAATTAAATAAACCTTCAAAAAAGATTAAGAGATACTTTCAAGAAGGCAACAGATGGCCAACAAATATATGAAAAATGTTCCACATTGTTAACCATCAGGGAAGTTCAAAATTAGATTATCAACTCAGCCCAGCTACAATAACAACCATAAAAAAATCACAAGTGCTGGTAAGAATGTGGAAAAAGGAAAATATTTACACACCAGTTATAGGAATGTGAATTAGTGCAGAAATGATGGAAAATGTGAAGTTTTCTTCAAAAAATTAAAAATAGGCTTACCATATGATCCAACAGTTTAGGACCAGGATTATATGTCCAAAGGAAATGAAATCAGTTTGTCAAAGAGACATTGGCAGTCCCACACTTACTAAGATACGTTAACAGCAAAATGTCCATCAACAGATAAAAGGAAAAATGTGTCATATACATGCATGCACACACATTTGCATACATACATAAGCACACACACAGGATCATTTATGCACACAGTAATGTGTACACGTATACAGTGGAAGGACTTCAGCCATAAAAATGGGAAATCTTTTAATTTGAAAGGATATATCAAATAAAAGCAACCAGATAAAGAATAACTGCTTCATGATCTTACATGTTAAATCTAAAGTGGTTAACTCATAAAATTTGGGCCTAGCCCTGTGGTTGCCAGGAACACGTCAGTACAAGGAAATGAAATGTTGATCAAAAGGTCTAAACTTTTAGCTACAATGTAAGAAAGTTCTGAGGATCTAACATAAAACATGTATAGTTATGGGTGTGCTAACTAATCTGTGATCATCCTTACAAATTGTATATGAACAAGAGGAGGTGGAAGAATTTTCTGATTTCTATCAAGACAGAAAGAGTCAATGATTAAGAAAGTGTGATGCTGGTACAGGCTGAACTGCAGAAGACAGGAAGCAGAACCAGACTGAGACCCTTATACACATGGGTTTCATTTATGATAGAGGGAACAGAACAGCCTGTCCAATACAGGGAGCCCCATCATGGGATGGACATCCAGAAGAACAAAAATGGGCCTTTCCCAATTCTGTCCCCATACAAACACCATATCCATGTGGATGGCAAAGGAACAGGATGCGAATTTCCATTTTCCCTCTGCTCTGTCCATCCCAATTTGTTTCTACTCTTCACTGTAGTTTCATGGTCCCCTATTTTCATCTATTTTACTCTGTGTTTTTCTTTATCCAAAAGAACACAACCTGGCTGTTTCATGTTTGTCTTGACTTAATTCATTGTCACACTCCACAATTCTACTAGCTTTATTCACTCCAGGTTCTAATTTTGGGGGTGGTGTTTCAAGACAGGGTTTCTCCATGTAACAGCCCTGGATGTCTTGGAACTCACTCTGTAGACCAGGCTGGCTTTGAACTCAGTGATCTGCCTACTTCTGCTTCCCAAGTGCTGGATTAAAGTCATACACCACTACAGTCCAGTTTTAGTTTCTAAATTTTTCTTACCAACTTCTATTTGTCCCCACTTTTTGTTACTATTCCATGCATTTAGAACCTTTGTGCAGTCAGCACACACCCATTTCACTGGAGTTATCTGATATGTGATGGTTAGTTACATCATTAAAGGACTTTGAGTGTTTCCAGAGTGACATATTTCTTAATCAGAATGAGAGATTTGAAAACCAATTCACCTTCCTTACACTTTGACTAACTCCTATATAGTAATATACTATTACTATAAGTAATAGTGTGGGATTGTATTTGGGAGGAGAGAGCAAGAGAAAATGAGTTTGCTTTTTTTTAATCTGTCTAAGACCCATAGGTGTAAGAGAAAGGAATAAGTGAATTGGGATGCTGAATGAGACTAACGAAATTGATAAGTAATACAAGGAGCTATGATCTACAGTTTTTAAGATCATTATGCAGGTGAGAAACAGAGAAGAGAATGGGATCAAACTGAAGCAAAACCACATACAGTCTCAGATGAACAGATTACAACCTGGGCAAGGGCTCACATTGGACAGGGGCTCTGGCCTTTTAAATACCTTTACCAACCTAAGAATCTTCCCTGTGGCCAGGCTCAAAATAGGAGTGGAGGTACTGAGGAACAGGAGAGTTCTGTGTTCTCACTGTATACTCTGCTTCATTAGGAGACTGCCATGTGGACATAAGGTGTGAGGATAGTCCTTGCCTATAATTATGTACCTGAATACTAGCACTCAACCCTTACCTTTCCATGACCCGACATGGTCTAAACCAGAGAGAGAGATTCTTCTTGGTACCATAGTGTACCCTGGCTTCTTGCTGCTGCGGTACCCAGTCAACAGGACCTGATCTTCCTGGTGCCGTTCAGAGAGATGACTTGGCTTAGGAGGGCGAGGAGGTGGAGTATTGGACATAATGCTTAGCTCTTTTGCCCCACTGGGTAAGGAAACTTGCTTTTTTTCTACATGAGTTATGGGATTTAAAGAAGATTCCAGAAATGGTGAGGAAGACATGTGGTTCCTGGATGGGACATTGATTTCTCTATTCCAGATTAGAGCAGGCTGGGGCCTCGTGGAAGGCACATCCTGAGATCCATTCCCTTGGTTCAGGGGTTGGATCAAAGTATTAGAGGTAAATGGCTGCAGACCATCAAGAAAAACATCATCAAAAGAAGTCTGTTCCAATGAACGGTCTGAATTTGACCAGCTATCGCATCTCGTGGGAAGACTGAAGAAAGAAAAGCATAAAGATTTGATTGATATATGGACATCCACACACAAAATCCACATATACCTCATTCTAAGTTGCCATATGCCACCCTTTTTCTATGTGTAGAGACTTATTCTTTTTATAATACACATTTATACCAACTCTTTAGTGCAGAAAAAAGTGTGCTGGTTTTTTTAATCCTATATAGCATCAGATGAGTAGGAAATGCAAGGTGAGAAATGAAAGCCACAATGCAGAAACCCATGACTCATTTTATTTAGAATACTATTTCATCTTTAATAGTGATATTGATAATGATCTGCCCTCATCCTTTGCAGTAGTAAAAAAGAGATGAGAGTAAACCCATCTACTAGAAAACATTCTTGCTAAACTGACTTATTTGTCTATGTTCTTTGAGCACATCTCAGATACAGACTCTGCAAAAGTCAGTGTGAGCTCTATGAGCAGAGTAGAACATTCTAGAAGGCCCAACTGAGTCCCAAAAGTAAGCATACCTGGTATGGTGTAGTCTTCCAGTCTCACAGTTGGACAGGATCAGATAATCAGGAAGGAAGACAAACTCTGACTCACTTCTGTTTTCCTCAGTGGATTCTGGACTAGTGTTTGGGTTATCTTTTGGCAAGGCAGAGTTGGCAACATGGGCAGTATGAAGTGAACTGGCAGGGGATGGCTGGAGGGAGGAGGGCATGGGAGAGAGACTTTCCACAGAATCTGCTGGAAAAAATCATTTCCCAGGTTAGTGTTTTAAGAATGGCTATAACACTCACTCAAAGTTTCTCAAATGGTATCCAAAAACCAAATAGAAGATGCAAATCACAGCTGGTGTTTGTACTGGTGGAGGCAACCATTTCCTCAAGCTATAAACAATGTCTGGGAAAGGAGACCAGTGTTCCAAGAGTGAAGCGTTGAATCAATTAAGAGAAAACAAAACAAACAAAAAAAAAAAACAAAAGAAACTCAAACAAGCATTCTTGGCTTGAAAACCTGCAGTTCAATAGTCTACATACAGCTTAACAGTCCTCAGCAGCAGAGTTGAATCACTTAATAAATATACATATATATGTGCATATGCATTTAATGTATTTATGCATAACAAATCTATATGTATATAATAACATATATATGCATTCAGGCATATAAATATTATGATTTGGATATGTCTCCCCCTCCCAAAAGGCTCATGTGTTGGAACTCTGACACTGAGTAGTGAATCCAGTCACTGAAAAGTGACTGGATCATGTACATTCCCATTTAAGAATGGATCAATCTACTGAGGAATTGATAATTTGATAGCATTATTTGGAGGTTGTGGAAGCTTTTGAAGGTAGGGCCTCCTTGAAGGAAACAGGTCACCAGAGAGGCATATTTGGGGGGCTGTATTCCATCCTACCCCCACTTCTTTCCTGTCTATAACAAGGCAAGCAGCCTCTGCTAAACTCTTCTACTGCTATAATATTCTGTTTTATCTCAGGCCCAAAGCAATGGAGCCAGATGACCATGGTTTGAAACTTCTGAAATGGTGAGTAAAATATGAAAATTTCTACTTTCAATTTGTGTCATGTATTTGCCACAACAACAAAAATCTGACTAACACAGAAAATTGACACTAGGGGAGGGGTGTTGCCATAATTGTTCCTGAATATGTGGTTCAGATGCCTCTGGAACTGATTTATGGGAAGATTTTGGGAATTTCGAGACCTGAGGTAAAGAAGATCTGGAATTCTGTAAGCAGAACTTCATGATGACTCTAGTGGGAACTTAGAAAATAATCTTGTAAGAGTCCAGACAGAAAAGACTATACTCATGAGATATCACAAGAGAATGAAGATTCTTCTGGGGATAGAATTAGAGTTCATGTTGCATAGTGGAAAAGAATATTACTGCATTCTGTCATGCCCTGACACTTTGTGGAAACTAGAAAACAAAGGGCAGCATAACGTTCACTCTATGAACAAGGGTTGCGGGCTGATTTTAATCACGTTTACAATAAGAATCAGGGAACAAAAAGCAAAATGCAAGAACTGAGTTTTTGTTGTTTCATTTTATTTTTAATCTTAGTTTTATTTTAGTATATAGGTGTTTTGCCTACCTGTATGTCTGTGCACTATGTGTGTATGCAGTGCTTGAGAAGGCCAGAAGAGAGTATCAACCCCCTTCCCAGATCTGTAGTTACAAATTGTTGTTAGCTGCTATGTGGGCACTTGAAATCAACCCAAATTTTCTATAAGAGCAGCCAGTGCTCTTGAGTGTTGAGCCATCTTTCTAACTTCAGCATGCAAAGACTTAAAAATGCGTCAGTTTGGCCTGAAAATGCATATGAAGTTGTAATTAAAGAAGTCATGATTTTAGAAATGATTAGCATCATTTAAAAGAAGTTAGATGTAGGGTGTGTAGCTCAGTGATGGAGCACATGCCTACCAAAACCAAGCCCCGGTTCCCAATCCCAAAATTTGTAGCAATGACAACAAGAATGTTAAGCACTTTGCATAAGAAAAATAGGAAAGATGTCTTAATGATACCTCAGGAATCATTGTGATCCAACCATTATAGGTCTAAAAATGTGAAGGTGCAAACTCATTTGAAAGACTTTCCCTTGAGAAGAGAGTGCTGTCACAGTAACCTATTCACAAGATGCCTTGCTAACACAAGGCTACCCAAGTTCAATTGCCCAGGTATCTGGACATTGCTGCAGCCATGTTTCAAGTAGAACTAGCTACCATTATGAACTGATGGCAGACACTAGCATCATTCATAAGAATGTAAGAGTCTTAGCGTCTTGGAGATGTCGATCTAGATTTCAAAGAAAAGCCGGAGAAACCAGACAATGTGTATTAGGATCAGAATCTTTGAGAGGAGCCCATGAAGGACAATGTATAAAGCTATGAGAATGAAGCTGAAGATAAAAGGGAGAACCCAAGAAGCTGGAAATCAGGAAGTCAAGAACATGAAACATCTATAGAATGGCATTGTGGAGGCTGGAGAGATGGCTCAGCAGTTAAGAGCACTGACTGCTCTTCCAGAGGACCCAGGTTCAATTCCCAGCACTGACATGGCATCTTACAACTCTCTGTACCTCCACTTCCAGGGAACCTGACACTCTCATTCACATAGACTATATGCAGGAAAAATACTAATGCACACAAAAATAAGTTAAAATTAAAAAAGAAAGGCACTGGGAGAAACCTAGGGAGGAAACCACATGGGCTGTAGCTGACAAGGCTAGAGTGCCATGGCTCTCCAAACCCTGAGGAGCTCACATCACGGTACCCTATGCTCCAGCCGATGGACATGGAGCTATAGGATTTAGTACTTGACTTTCTGGGATTTGACTTTGCTTGGGTCCCATCCCTCCTTTCTTATGCCCCCATTCTGCCTTTTGGAGTGGTAATGTTTACACTGCCAATATATGTTGGGAGTATGTAAATTTTTTATGGGGATTCACAGAGAAGAGATTGCCCCCAGTCTCCATATAAGACTTTGTACTTGGATTGATTTTTGAGCAATGCTGAATCTATTGACAATTTGAGAAAAGAATTTGAGGTTTTTTGGTTGTACACAGGATAGTCAAAGGATGTGATGTATGATCGTGTTACTGTCTTTATTTGGAGTTTAAATATGGTTTGAGGAGATTTAATAGGGTATCAAATAGAAAGGACTTGTAATGATTAATCTTATCAACTTGACTGGACTGAAAAATGACTAAAAGGTTATTCAGGCACAGTTCTGAGTATAAGCATTTTTACATTTTCACAAATGGTTAAGGGGAGAAATATGTGTATATCATCCAGTGAACTAGAGTCCTGGATGGAACAAAAAGAGAAGAAAGAAGCCCACAAGTATAGGCATTCATTGCCCTTGTTTCTGGCTGTGAGCAACTGTGATGAGCATATTTTCTTGGGACTATCATCTTCTGTCTCACAACAGGCCCACAGCAATAGGCCTACAAAGGATCCAAGCAATCATGGACTGAAACCACCAGCTAAAATAAATCTGCACCCTTTTGTGTTTGTCACTGCATCAAAAAGTCTAACACATTCTATATGCATAAATACATGTTCTAGTTATCAATGACAGGTTCTAGTTACCTGTCTTCTTCAGGTGTCCTCTATTGTAAAGTAGAGATGACAACAGCACATTGGGCACAGAGTCATAGGGAAGATACACTGTTGCCTATACTGTGGCTAATAAAGACAGAAGCAAATGCTATACAGTTGTTTCTTCTTATTGTACTTTCCCTTTCTATTGTTTCATTTACCTGAAATCAACCTTAGTCTGAAACCATGAAATGGAAAATTTCAGAAATAAGGAAGTAACATGTTTTCTTTAAAAAAAAAAGTGTGTGTATGTGTGTGTGTACATGTTCTTGCAAGTGTGTGTGTGTGTGTGCGGTGAATATGAAGGCTAGAAGAAGAGATCTTTGGATCTCTTGGATCTGGAGTTACAGGAAGTTATTAGTTGCCTGATGTCGGTGATGGGAACCAAACCTAGGTCTTCCGCCAGAGTAGTGTGCACTTTTCACCACTGAGGCATCCCTTCAGTCCCAGAAGTCATAAATTTGAAATTCTGAGGCGTTATGATAAATTTTTGTGCATACACTATGTTCTGACTGGGATTTTAATCTTCTCTCTGTCCAGTATATTCACAGTCTACACTATTGTACCTATCCAGCATTAGCAGCCCTCTCTGTTGTCTAGTTGTCATGGCACCACGGTGATTGTTTTTAAGTAACTTTTTTTCTTAATAATAACCTTAATGTGTGAGAGTAATGATCCCAGTAATAGAACTGTGTTAAATAAATGTCATAAAGAGCTTCTGTTAGTACAAAGAAGTGACATATTTTCACTTAATATGAAGAAAATCTTATATTAAGTTTGCAAGATTGACATAGGAATGAACCTTCTATTCATAAATTGTGAAGAAAGATAGGTATTTATTTTGCTGTCCCACTTCAAAATGAAAGTTTCTGGTGACAGTCATAATGTATGATAAACACTTATGTAAGATAGAAAGGCATTAAATGTGTGTGTATATAATTAGAGAATATGATATACCATCGAAAATAGAGACTGGCCCTTTCTGAGGCTTCAGGCATCTACTAGAGATTTTGAAATCCAACACCTGTAAATAAATGGGGCTGCTGCATATGGAAAGTTGCAAGAAAGCCTTTATAACAAGGATTTCAGGTGAAAAGGACTTGACCTTTACATTTTCCTGAAAACAGAGGGAATAAAAGGAGTTGTGGGGAAGTTTCTTGGTTTCTTCCAACTCCATAACAGGGCAGGGTTGTCTAGGTTCTTCCTGGTTCTTTATTCCTGTTCCTTTTGGAGTCACTGAGAAATATCTTACATATATATGTTTTGGGACAACTGCTGGATGACAAAAGAAAGAGACACATTCGAGTGTGCGTGAAAAAAATAGATGTAAAAGTTTGGGTAAACCTTGCCCGTGCCACCTGTGATGGGTGAGGGAGCTGGCCCTCCCCCTTACCAATTGCAGTACTCAGGGAAAGTGGTCTCTGATCCTTGCCTGGGACAGCACAATAGAGCTGACCCTACAGACAAGGCGGGTGTGGGAGAACTGGCTAGAAAGTGAGTATGGGAGATCTGGCCCTACCCCTCATCTGCCACATAGGGGCACCCCACCACACTGCCTGTGGCAGGTGAGAGAGCTGGCCCTGGGGACAGAAAAGCTAGAGAGAGCTGTCCCTGCCCCTCACCAGCTGCAGCACTTGGGAGAGTGGCAACACTGTAATGTTGGCCCTGAAGGTGTAGGTGTGGAAGAGCCTACCCTGAGGGCCTAAAAGAAGGAGAACTGGCCTGGCCCCTTACTCATCACTGCAAAGGGTGAACTAGCCCAGACAAAGCTGGAGAGCTCATGCTGGTTGTGAAGGGGAAGGGGAAGCTGGCAGACTGACCAACCTTGCAATTACCCAGGCCCAGAACCAGGATTATGAGTTGGCCCACCCCAACATCCACCCCATCGATGATCTTCTGGAGCCCATGAAGGGCTGGTCCTGCAGACCCAAAGCTTCAGGATCTCCACAACACAGGGCAGCAACAGGATATCCAAGAAGAGTCTCAGTGAGGGCCCAATATCAGAGTGTAGCAGAAACCAGAAGTCTCGAACCAGACCAATAACGCTTTGCAATGAACACTTACAAGCAAAGATATATGGATAAAAGTGTTTACTGCATGACTCACTGTGTCACACTGCAGCTTCCATGATGAGATATTTTCTTTTTTCTCTTAAATTCTATTTTAATTTATTGGGGAGGGGGCAGCTGCAAGGGCAGAAGGCAGATACAAAGGGATGGGAAATGAATGGGATCAAGAAGCTTAATGTGAAAGACACAAGAATAAATAAAAAAGAAAGTTAAAAAAGTTTGGCTGAAGGTAGAAAATAGGATAGTGGAGAGCCAGCAACAAGTACCATTGGAAGAATTGGTCAGGGAGGCTCTGCTAGGTTTGCTTGATGTCAGGCTCTAGGCATGATGGATATACTGCGACTTTGCAAGCTCTATCTGATGTGCCAAAGATAAAGTACTTGCTGTCACTTCATTTCCTTCTATTTGAGTGCTTTCAAAATTCAGTAGTGTTACTAAATAGTATCACTTAATAAGCTTTGCTGACTCATGAAAGGAATACACACATGCATGTTTGCCTTAGAAATGCAACCATGACTCCCCATTGCCACCTGGTGTTATAATGTGGATATTTCCATGGTAGATAGTAAAACGAGTTGAGTTATTGAAATGCTGAAGTATGTGCCAAAATTAGGGATACAATTTTTTTCTACTAAACAAAGAGGCTAAAAGAAGTCAGATTCAAAATTCCCTATTCCAACTGCCAGAATTTGGTGAGATAATACTAGGGCACTGTGATGGCTAATCTTGGCTGTCAACTTGACTACATCTGGAATCAACTAAAGCCCAAGTGGCTAGGTAAGGCTGTGAAGGATTTTCTTGTTTGAATCATTTGAGGTGAGATGGCATACCCTAAATCTTGGTCCCAATTTCTAGTAGCAGTCCACATAAAAAAGTACCTGGAAAGATGAAGCTTTTACTTTTTGCCTGCTTTCCCTCACTCTTTCTGGGAAGTTCATCTATCCTGCTGCTGAGGCATTCCTTTGCTGGTATTAGAACCTACATTTTAAAGATTCCATTGTAGAGTGAAGACCAACTGTGGCATATTCATCCTCACGGATTGAACGACTATCTGATTCTTGGCCTTTCCATCAGGGGACAGCCATTGTTGGACTAGCCAGACCATACATGTAAGACACTCTAATAAACACACACACACACACACACNTCAAAAAGAAAATCTACAAAGGAAAGCAAATTATAACCCCAGGCCATAACCCTCTTGTATATTCCATGTGGAGACAGGGTCAAAGACAAGGGAGGGAAGGAGATGGAGAAAGAGATGGTGTGGAATTAGAAGGCAAAGGAAGGGAAAAAAGGAAAGGAGAAGGAAGAAAGAATTGAGTTAATTGCTCTCAATGCCAAACAGTGACCCATAGCCAAGTTTCAGGTTTTTTATTAGCAGAGATCTCCAATGTTACATGTACGGGCAAGTTTTGCCTTTCCACATTTGGAACTGAATCCTACTACTAAGCAAAAGACAGTTTCAAGTGTTGTATTAGTAGGATTAGCTTTGGTAATATACATTAGATTGCCAAAACACCTCCACAGAGGCAGGCACCACTTATTTGCAGTAGTTTTCCAGCACCAACAAAGCATCTTGGACAATCCCATTGCTCAAGAAGTTCCAACCCTGCTCTTACCTGCACCATCTTCTAGGTGACTGAGATTGCAGACTTGACTGATGCTGTGTACCCACACCTGCATTTCTTCCTCAGTCTTGGCTACTAGGTAGAATGTACGGGAAATAGTCTTGACAATGAACACAAAATTGTTCTGAAATTCCTTCCTAACAAAGTCAGGGCCTGCATGCTTCCACACAGTGCATTCACTGAGGTCTATCACACGGAGAGGCTTGCTGGAGTGCTTGTTGCGATAGTACTCTAAGACATCAGGATTGCCACTCATGCGGCCCCGCCGGAGAACAAACCACCGCTTGCGCCAAGCCTGCAGAGAAAATTTGACATGAAGTTATTAGACCAATTGTTCATGTTTCTTAAGCTCTGACAAGAACCTTATAGCAGGGACAAGGACAGCAAGAAAGAAGAAAAACTTCATTCTAAAGTAACACTTTTTCTTAGAGAGAGTCTTAAAGAGGGCACAATAGATTCAAACTCACTGTGTAGTCAAAGGTGACCTCAAATTCTTTATTTAAGGGGCTGGGAGCTCGACTAGTTGCTCAGTAGTTAACAGCACTTGATGCCCTTGTAGAGAACCTGTATTCAGTTCCTAGCATCCACATGGCAGCTGACAATCACCTGTAACTCCAGTTTCAGGGGATCCAATGTCCTCTTCTGGATTCATAGGCACCAGGTATGCATGTGGCACACAGACATACATGCAGTCAAAACATTCACACATATTAAATAAAATAAGTAAATGTAGTTGTGTGTGTGTGTTTGTGATGGACAGTTTTATGTCAACTTTATACAAGCTAAAGTTATCTGAGAGGAGGGAACCTTAATTAAGAAAATGCCTCCATAAGGTCAGGTTGTAGGCAGGCTTGTAAGGCATTTTCTTTTTTTCTTCTTTTTTTTTCTCCAGGACAGGGTTTCTCTGTGTAGCCCAGGCTGTCCTGGAACTTGTTCTGGAGATCAAGAGCCTCTGGCCTCAAACTTGGAGATCCACCCACCTCTGCCTCCCAAGTCCTGGGATTAAAGGTGTGTGCCACCATCACCTAACATAAGGCATTTTCTTATTTAGTGATTGATGTGGGGTTGCCATCCCAGGCTGAGCAAGCCTTGGGGAGCAAGCCAGTAAGAAGTTCCCCTCCATGGCCTTTACACCCGCTCCTGCCTCCAGGTTCCTGCCCTGTTTGAGTTCCTGTCCTGACTTCCTTCAATGATAAACAGTGATATGGAAGTGTAAGCCAAATAAATCCTTTCCTCTCTAACTTGCTTTTTGGTCATGGTGTTTCATCGCACCAATAGAAAACCTAAGACTATATTTCTGATTTTCTCTTGCCACCATTTCCCAAATGCTGGTATTACAGTTCATAACCATACCAAACTTCCTAATGATACATTTGGTACTAAAGAAAAAATATACCATCTGTAAATCTGCTTTGCTGCATAGTTTTAAGGACAGGTCAGTATTGGGGAGGCTAATGATACAATTTATAGCCACAGTTTGGAGAAGGAAGTGAGGAACTTGAGTTCCACACCTTTTTATTTAAGGTATCCCTTCATTATCTCATGCAACTGAACCAGCCCACATATATAACATAGATGTACTTTATGCTGTAGCAATTGGATGCATTAGCCCCAAATGGGAATGAGCACAGAAAAGGGCAACAGGGTAACAACAAATGCAAGTGGAGAGATTTATAGCTCTGTGGTTTTTCTCTTCCAAGTGATGGCATGTGTGACAGCCGGATGTGTGGTTCTGCTAAGAGGCATGGTGAGCAACAGAATAGGGAGTCTTCTGTAACTCTAGCTTTAACAATAACAACAAAAAAGATTTGTTTTTGTTTGTTTGTTTTCATGTGTCTGAGTGTTTTGTCTGAACACCACAAGAGGGTTTTTAATCCCATGGGACTACAGTCATAGATAGTTGTGAAGCACCATATGAGAATTGAACTCAGGACTTCTGGAAGAGCAGCCAGTGCTCTTAACCCTGAACAATTTCTTCAATCTCTGTATCTCTAGTTTTTAAGCCAAGAAGCTAGGGGGAAAATCATCATTTGGAGCACATTCAATTCTCTCTCTATTCAAATAATATGAGATTCAGGGAAGCAGAGACTCTAAAGATGGTCTTTGTTGACAAGCAAAGACTAGTTGTCACAAAAGACCCATAAGTATACCTAAGAATCCAAAGCCCTTCTAGGCTGTGACAAGGGATAGCAAGCAAACGGACAGTCGCTGAGTTGGGTTGAAGCAGAAAAGCCCTTCCCTATACCTGCCTCTACGTGCATGTAAAGCTCTGAGAGGAGACTTGTCTCTCAGAAGATGGAGGCAGTGTGTCAGGAGAAACAACAGCATGAACATTTTATGGGGATAATCTAGGAGGAAGAGAAAAATTAATGACTCAAAAATGCCTGTTGCAAAAACAGGCACTGCCAGGCATGGTATACTTTAATCTTAGAATTTGGGAGGCAGAAGCTGGTGGGACATCATGAGTTCAAGGCTATCTTACCCTACTAAGTGAGTTCCAGTTCAGCTGGACTACAAATTGAGACCCAGTCTCAAAAAACAATAACAACAAGAAAACATGACTGGAAACAAGAAAACTTAATGGAAGTGGGTCATTAGCAAGGAGAGGAATTCACCTCACTCTGGGGTTTAGAATAGGAGGTGGGAAAACAGTTTTGGGATTCATAGGGACAAAGGACAGGATGATATCTTGCATGCCTGCTAAGGAAAGCTTCCAGGGAAGGCCTGAAGAACCCCAAACTTTCCATGGGCCACTTTGGTGAGGAAATGTGAAGAGGAACTTTGTTTTACTTCTTTAAAAATGGTTCCAAAAGATGAAATCAAATTGAGCACAGAAGCAAGTTTCATGTTAAATTCTTTTAACACGGAGGGGAGATGACACAGACATTATAATTCATTGATTCAAAAAGTACCAGTTGATATAATAATATGCTACATACTATGCAGATACTGAAGAAGTCAAATCAAGCAAGTCTTGTGGGTGGCAGGGGAAGTGGGAAGATGGATAATCAGGTAATTGTAGTCAATGAGACAAGTGTTATAATAAAAGAAAACCAAGATACTAAGAGAGAACACACAAGAAAGACCCCTGTCAGATCAAGGTCTGGGAAGGCTCCAAAGAGAAGCGCTGACTACACTGTGACTAAAGCAATTCAGAGGGAGGAGCATGCACAAAGACACAAAGAAGGAAAAGGCATGAAGTTGTTCATAAGTAGCTCAGCAGGGCTAGAAGGAAAAAGTTACATAAGTAACTTGAGGAAGATACAATGCAGTCTTGATGCTAAATCAAACAGGATTACTAGCATGAGTTTCCCTAGGTTTTAAAATGTCTGCCTGAGAACTATAATTGGACAAAAGCCAAAATAATGTGTCCTAGGAGCTGTTTGCTAAGTAAGTAGGTCAAAGACCAAGGTTCAATGCATAATGGAGAAGAAAAAGCTGCTGTACAGTAAGAGAAATGACAAAAATTATATGGCGACTGTGAAAAAGAGACTGTGAAAAAATTGCAAGCAATGCTTCTGATTACATTGGATTTGTTGTTGTTTTGTTAGTTTTGTTGTTGTTGTTGAGACATGGTTTCTCTGTGTAACTCTAGTTATCCTGAAATTCACTCTGTGGGAACCTGGTTGGCCTCCCACTCAGAGATCCATCGGTTTTTGCCTCCTGAGTCCTGGGACTTAAGGCATGCACCACCACACCCAGCTGATTAGATTTAACTTCTAAAATGTACAAAGAACTTCTAGGACTAGAAAGATGACTCATTGTTTTAGAGTGCATGCTGATCTAGCAGAAGACCCAGATTCTGTTCCCAATACACACATCTGTTACCTCAGCTCCAGGGGCTCTCCAGAAAGCCCTCTTCTGACTTCCAAGGGCACCTGCACTCAGGTACACAACACCTTACACACATATACATAATTAAAAATAAATAAATATTTAAAATGAATAAAAATTTTAAGATAGGATATTTACAACTCAATATCAGGACAACAAATAATCAAACTTAAACTGGATGGGTGTGGTGGTATGTACTTTTAATTCCAGCACTCAGCATACAGAGACTGGAGGATCTCTGTGATCTCAAGGATAACCTGGTCTACTTAGTGAGTTTCAAGTCATTCAGAGCTACATGGTGAGACTCTGTCTCAAGGGAAAGAAATAGACAAGGATCTAAAGAGAAGCTTTACAAAGAAGACATACAAATAGCAAAGAGTTACTAAAAAGATATTCAATATCATTAGGGAAACACAAATTAAAACAAAAAGACATTACTTCACCCCAGTTAGGTTATATATTATTAAAAAAGAAAGTAAATGTTTGTGAGGGTGGAGAGAAAGGAGTACCCACGTACACTATTAGTGGGAAATGTATGATTACTATAAAGTTAAAACTAGAACTACTATATGACCCAGAAATTCCTTTTCGGGATATATATAAAAAGAAGACAAAATCAACATCTTGTAAATATGTCTGCATTGTCATGTTCATACCAGAAATGTTTAACAGTGGACAAATGGTTTTAAAAAATGTGGTACATCAACACAATGAAATGCCATTCAGTATTTTTTTAAAAAAATATTTATTTATTTATTTATTTATTCTGCTGTTTACAAGAAACACACCTCAACCACAAAGACAGACATCTACTCA
>LOJH01026936.1:5328-18223 GCA_001685095.1 Ellobius talpinus
TATATATATATCACAACCACTCTGGATAGCCTTAGGAATCATTCCAGAAGAGAAGGCAAAAAAAAGTAATGAAAAAATGGATGACTGCAAAGAAACATTGTCTTCTAGATCCAGTAGGGTGGGCTGAATATGTGAACTCAGAGACTACAACAGGATGTATAAAACCTGTGCACACCCAAGCTGGTAAAGTTTTAATGTAACTAATGATTTTAATGAAATAAAAAAACAGAGACTGGTATTTGCAGATCAGTGTTTTTCTATCTATAAATGTCAAGGATGTTTGGAAAGAAAATAAGATAAATATTTTATATTCTCTCTTAGGTAAGGACCCTCGTGTCTAAGTATTTAATACGTATAACTAGGTAGAGATAAGTGGGAGCATAAACAAGGAACGATAAGTGCCCATGGAATGGAACAAGGTTTTAAGGGGAGAGAAAGGAGACAATGTAACATATAAAAATATAAAATTTGGAATAGCAATACTCTTAGTTAATGGCTAGTTAACAGAAAAGAGTTCATACAATAGGAAAGGAGAATCAACTAAAATGAAGTACATGTGAAAATGCTATGAGGAAATTTGTTATTTTAAAACAAATTTTAAAATATTAAGCAAACAATTGAACAAAGTAAAAAGTCATTTAAATCACACTCAAAAGTTTTAGTGTATAAACCAATCCAAGAAGATAATTGACTATAAAATGAAAACTACTACATCAATGTTTATTAACTTGCTGTTCACTATACATAAACTATGGAACCAAGGAAGATTTTCAACAGCAGAGCAATGAATGAATGATATATTGTATGGATTTTTTTTAATTTTTTTGTGTGTGTGGATTTGTTTTAGTTACAAAGATGAATAAAGTAATTTTGTCTTCAGGAAAATTTTGTAAACTGTAGGTAAGAATATTAAGTAAATTAAATCATTCTCAAAAAGTCAACTATCAGGTTCTCTGTAATTTTTTGTACCTAGGTTTTATTCAGATACTAAGATCATGTGTGTATTTATGACATAAAAGTGGAAGTGAAACTGTCCAAGTAAACACAGCAGAGTAGTAGAAAGGGAAAGTGGAGAAAAGGGAAATTACAGGGATATGGAGACAAAATCTCATTGTGCAAAATATAATTGAGTGAGTTTTAAAGGTACATCAATATAAAGTACGCATACAACTAATAGAAAATGTTTGTAAGGATGTGTAGGTGTGAAAAATCAAACAACCTAGACATGCACTTGGTCAAAACTCACATCACTGCACACACTTACTTATGATAATCCCTATGAAGGTTCCTCAATAAACTGAAATTGCAGCTACCATATGACCCAGCAACACATGGTAAATTAAAGGAATTAAAGCAGTCACCCAATACAAATACCTACATACCATTGTTTCTGACATACTGCTTACATTATTCATTTCATGAAATCAGCCTATATAACCATGAGAAGAAAATGACTAGATAAATAAAATATCATACACACACACATTGTGGAGTGTTATAAAGATAGGTTTCACAAGACTTCTCTTCTATAACAAGGTTAAGTTAAAAACAAAAAAAATGAAAAAATAAAAAGAGCTAGAGGGATGGAGGACAACAGCAAAATGTGGTAGAAATGGAAACGTGTAATGAGAAATGAGTATGATGGGGGTGTATTGTTTAAAAAATACAACTTTAGAAATGTTTTAATTAAATCCATTATTTTATATACTGTGTATGACTACTTACAAAACCCATGAAAAGAGAATATAGAAAACTTCAATATTCTACTATTGACTAAGATTAAATTTATCAAAATTGTTGCCAGCAGGCACACTTTGACAAAGGATGCCAAAGTGGTGAAGTCTGTCATATTTAAAGTTGAAATTGAATCAGACCTTAGAGAAGAAAGAGGATATAATTATTGCCAATTCAATGTTTCAGTCATTACATCTTTAATTCCCAGAAAGACTTTTAAAATGAGATTAAAGATAACTATCATAATGAGTTCAAATTTTAAAATGCTTACCTATTTTCAACCTGTGTCTAGCAAAACATAAAACATGTTATATATGATAGCCTAATAAGAGTTAAAAGTTTAACATTTGAAAATGAATCAAGAGTAAATAAAGAAAAGAAAATGAACAATTTAAAAAATATTAAACACATTTAGGTGTTTGATAACTTGATTAAATCTATTAGAAAATGCGAGTAGAGGGCACTTTCTCAGTATGGTAAACATAATTTTCAAAATAAATAAAGTTAACATTACAGTCTCTTTAGAACAGAGAACACTTTCCCCTGAAGATCTGCAATTACCTCTATTCCATATGCTCTGGAGTTATTACTTTTTATAACAAAAATAAGTAAAAATAAAGTAATTAAAGAAAAAGAAAACAAAAGATAACATGGGAAAAGGAAGATAAAATGAAGGGGGATGTCTGTACATGAAAATTACATTGTATTTAGCAAGCATATTAAGGATAATGTAAGTCAGTCATCAACACTAGAATATTAACTGTTTTCAGTATTCCTGGATAAAAAGTCAATAATGACAAGTAAAAATCATTTTCCTTTAGTCACAAATAGTAGAATTTAAATGGTACCAAAAGAAGGAAATATTTTATTTTAGCTGTAGCACTGCAAACTTGCATTATTAGTCATTAAAAGAGAAAATCATTCTGATGAATGGACAGTAATAAACTGAGACCTCCTGGACTGACTTCCATCAACTTCACAAATTCACTTGTCTATCATTGTTGTACTTGATCAGCCCATGTTTGGGCACGCCTGTGAAACTTTATGTGTGCAAATTCTAACATTTCTAGGAGGCACAGTATAATGGCAAATCCTCTCATTTCTGAGACTCTTAAGGTCTTTTTGTCCCCTCTTCTATAATATTGCTGAGACTTAGGTGTGGGCCTTGTATTGCAGATGTATCCATTGGAACTGGGCACTAAATTGTTTGATTATGTGTGTGTCTGTCTCTGCGTGTGTGTGTTTCTGTATATGTCACATCAAAATTCCTAATGATTTATAAATAAATGAATGTATTCAAAAGATTTGTCTATGACAACTTGGTTAATTTTAAAATGACTAAGTGAGGTGAAATATTGTTAGATTAACAAGGAATAACTTAAATAAAAACAAAGTTAGAAGATATTTCACTTTATTTTCAGTATAAATATACAAATACGAAAATGGAAAAAATAAAGAAGAAATTTAAAATGAGTTCATTACCCAGCACTTAAATTTTTGTGCATAAAACAGAAATAGTGAAAAGCATGCTTTTAAATTTGTGTGCTTTTGCACAAAATAGATGCAAAGAACCTACACACACATTTTAGAAACAAAAGCAAAACGATGCAGAAAGAATAAAATATCTAGTAAAAATATAACAAAAGAATGAATATATATATGAAAATGTATTAATATGCTGAACCCAAAACCTCTGATTAGAGTTCAGATCCCCTTAATATGATTTCTGAGTTCAGCAATTTGCTCTATTGTAAATGGTATATGATTAAATATATACAGAAGATTTGCTTAGTTCTTAATCTAGAATAAAATACATTAAGTAATACTCAGGGGTCTATCAAGTAGAAAAATCCCCAAACCATGACTTACTTAAGCTCTTTAGAATATTGCTATATCTAATCCATGTTGATTTTAACAGAAAGAAAATCAATATAATCCTCATCCTTGTGCTTTTCTCAAAATTCTGCAAAAAATCAAATGAGTTCCAAATCCATCATGAATATTAGGAAACAGATTTCTGCTACTCAAACTAGGGTTGCTTAGTCTCATTTCCTATACATACCAGGAAAGCATCCAACTTCTTTTTTTCTCATAAAAACTGCCTGAAAATTGTTTATGTATACTAGGTTTATAAAACTACCTTCAGTTTTCGGTTGCTTTACTCATTCTTGCTATATAAACACAGCAAGCTAGTCTTAGACACATTTTTGATACAGGGATGCAAGATTTAATAGAAGAAAAATTAGTTTACTACATGAGACTTCTTTTATCCTAGTACAGAAACTAAAGTACCAACATAATAGCAGAATTATTTCAGAGACTGAGATATCAGAGATAGGAAACACATGTTATACTTTGACTCTGAAGAACTGGTGGTGGTCTCATGATCTCTATAGGACTAACTTACGTGTTGACATTCTCATTAAAAACAGCCATATGCATATCCAGGAGACTGTAATTAAAGTAGGAAAATTACAAAGAGTCTGCAATATTCATAGACTCGCCATTCATTATTTTAAAACTGGCTGAGAGTCATCAGGAATAAAATGCATAGGAAGGATTTGATATGATAAAACTGGACCGACAGCAAATCACATGGAAACAGTAATTTTCCTGAGTACAAGGGAAAGTATAAACAAGATACTAATATACACATTCCCTTAATATTGATTTATATTATATAGATTACAATTATACAGACATGAATACTATATGTACAAAGAAGAATTGGTACAATTCAATGTACTATTATCAGGAGATGATAGAATATTGGAAAAGGCATGCAGTAATGAAGAAAGTGAAACACAGAACTGCAGTTTGATTTTTAAGGAAAAATTATATTTTGCTTGGATCCTGTAAGTAAGTAAATGTTGCTTGCCTTTTAGGGAATCTATCAAAATGGCAGCTACATATATGAACTTGATTTTAAAGCATATATTATGAATCATATATTACTTACATAAAATAAAATGAAAATGAAAAAGAACATAAAATCAAACTTGAAAACTTAATTTTTTAAATGAACATCAAAATAAAAATATATAAATATACCTATATCATGATACATAATTTTGATCTGTAGTAATGATTATCTATATGTGAATTAAATAGTAACTAAAAACCGTATGGGAGAATTCTATATCATACCTAACAACAAAACACTTGAGGCATGTCAATGTCAGCTGAAAAATGAATACACCAATTACATGCCAAAATTGACTTGGGAAAGTCCACATGACCTCATCACTACACAAAATACTACAGAGAACTAATGATTGCTGAGAACTTGATTAATTGTCTTCCCCAGTGATGAGCAAAATAATTGTTTATACAATATCAAATGATCATTCCTGAAAACATACATACATGCAATAATATACAGATGGAACATGGTGTGGGATATCCTTCTGTATATGTTGCCTTTATTGGTTAATGAATAAAGTTTCTTAGCCTTTGGAAGGGCAGAATATTGCCAGGCTAGAAGAGATATATAGAGAAAGTAGGCAGGTCAGGGAGTTGCCATGTAGCTGCTGAAGGAGACAGATGCCAGATACTTATCAGTAAGCCATGACCTCATGCCAATACACAGATTAATAAAATGGGTTAATTTAAGATGTAAGAGTTAGTGAATAAGAAGCCTGTGCTAATAGGCCAAGCAGTGTCACAATTAATAAAGTTTCTGTGTGATTATTCGTGTCTTGGCTGCTGAGAAGCAGCAGAATCTCCATTTACATGAACAGGTTATATTTAAGAAAATAACACACACACATATATATATATATGCATAAACATACAAAATACACACACATGCATATATATATATATATGGAGTATCAGCTAACAAAAAGTGAAACCAAGAATTCAAAAGAGAACAAGGAGAGGTATTTAGAAGGTTTGAAGGTAGAAAAGAAAAGGGATATCATAATTATATTCCCAAAATTAAAAAAGAGAGAAAAATAATACTTAGGATGTATTGATAGGAAAATTAGCATTAAGAAAAAAATTATTACAATTCTGGCTTTGCCTTCATTCTTTAGATAAAACAATGCATGTCAGTAACAGTAGACATGAATCCTGTTTTCTCCCTCTGTATGATGTATAGATCAATGGCTGCCAACTTGAAGAGAAATCTATTGATTAAATCTTAGTTACTGTCTGTTTAAAAGATAAGTTTCTTGGTGATGAGTAATGACATTTATCTGTGTGTATGAAAACAAATATTTAGAATGTAGTGAGACATTATTTTGACTTAGTAAATTGGTAGTTATAGGCTCTCCTCCTCTATCCATGACTTCACTACCAGGCATAATTTCTCTCTTGTTGAGTAAAGGTTGAGAAATATTGTTTACTGCCAAGTTATGGGTTCTACCACTGAACCACTACAATTATCATACCCTCCTGACTGTTATTGTGTTTTAAAGCTGTCATAGATAGACATGTTGGTTGACTCCCTCATTGCAAAGCTAATTTTATGTCTTTGGTACCATGAAAGTTAGTTTTCAAGAAGAATTCCAGGTTATCTCTAGCTCAAGGGTTTCTGAGATATGTGTGTGAAATGCATGGTATCTTCTTCAATAGTGACTTGCCTTCTATCTCTATGGGTGAGTGGGGGGAACCAAGTGCAATAGCAATATCCAATAATGTTTGGGGAGGCTCTTGGAAAATGATGACCAAAACTCTGGAGAAGATTTTTATGCCTAGTGTTGAGTT
The DNA here is from genome assembly GCA_001685095.1 of Ellobius talpinus. Classification (NCBI taxonomy): domain Eukaryota; kingdom Metazoa; phylum Chordata; class Mammalia; order Rodentia; family Cricetidae; genus Ellobius; species Ellobius talpinus. The sequence continues at coordinate 11,773 of LOJH01026936.1, forward strand.
TTAGTTAGCTGATATTTGAGTTTTGGAGGGAACATTGTCAACCAAAAGATGCAGTTTCTTTTGAATTATATATGTATATTTATATAAAGACTTATGTGTAGTTCAGGTATTTTTTTAGATAAATAGTATAATACCTCTTGACTTTCACATATCCTTAACTGCTATATACCCTTCTTCCTCTTTCTTCTGTAATATTTTGAAGTCCCTCCCAAGTTAGAGTCCTCTGTTCCTCCCATCATATAACTTTTATGCTGTTATTCTGTTCTCCATTGCTCCTCCACTGCCACATAGGAAATGTCCCTTTTTCTGTTCCTGGTTTCTGCAATTACTCTACGATATGTGCTCATATCTGATGACTTTGAGTTTGGGGCCTTACCACACTCAACATTTATTTTTCTGGATTCATGAATTTACCTGAAAAGTTTATGATTTCATTTTTAAAGGTTATTAGTATTCCATATTGTGTATGTGGCATACTTTCATTATACTCTTGTCAGTTTAGAGGTATTATGGTTGTCTTTGTTTCAAAGGTATTATGAATAGAGCAGCAATGACTATGGCTAATCAAAGATTAGTAGAGTAGCATAATGAGTCCTTTAGGTAAATGCTAAGGAGTAGAATAGTTAAGTCATTGGTAATTTTTATTAATCTGCTTGAGATCTTTCCACACTGATGTCCAGAGTTGTAGACCAGGTTTCAACCCTACCAACAGTGAAGGGGTGAGAATCACCCTTTCCCTGAGGAATAACACAAGCACAAGCAAGTGTATGCAAACTCACAATAAATAAGAAAAATTGGTCATAAAAACCTTCAGTAGAACAAAAGCACAGTAACTAATAACTTGCACTCCTAGCCGATCTCACCTCACTAGCAGTGACCACCAATTAAAAAAGGATGAACCAAAATTGCTCCTGTGGCAACTTTCTCTAACCCCATAAAAGCCCCAGCCCTTTTAAAATAAAGAGCTTTTACATTGGAGTCTTTCAGAGTCTGTGTCGTTGCCTCTGCATCTCCTCACCCTGCCCCCTGGGAAACAGGGAACACAACAAAAACAGCAACAAGCCCACATTTTCCCTACAACTTTCCTTGTCTGTTCCTTGTTTGTTTGTTTTTGTTTTTTTTAATTGATTAGTACCATGACAGAATACTACAAACATGCAAAATGTAGGTTGGGAATCCCAGTCCCAACTGATATATCTTCAACAATATTACTTTGCATGGGGCTCAGGTATTATTTTGAAAATGGGTGCAGAGTTATTGGAAGAACTGTTGGAACACAGAGTTTACTTTAAGCATGTATTTCCTAGGAATGTCAGAAGCCACACCCATCTCACCGACATGAGTACCTAAATATGAACTGAACAAGGATGAAAAGAAGACACAGAGTAATGTGGACAGAGGAAAGCTCAGAGGCCTCAAGTCTACACAAATCCCTACAGACAGTTAAGGAATGCTTAGAGCAGGAGAAATAGTCTTCCCCAAGCAAGAGCACAGCAGTTGATTATCAAATAACAAATCATCAACAATAAGAACATATACACACAAGTAACAATGCACAGAATTAATCCCTTATATTTAGATGTTTCAGAAAATAAATATTAGTGTATATATACATATATATAGTATGTGTCATCTGTTTATTCAACTATTATATATGTAACTTTTAAATAGATATCTGTATTTATAAACAGTTATTGTAAAAAGAAGCTATGAATCTAAAAAAAAGCAAGAGGCTACATAGGAGTGTTTAGAGGGTTAAAAGGTAATGGGGAAAGATGCAATATATTATAACTTCAAAAGGTAAACAGAAATATAAAATGCCTTTTAATATCATATTTTAGAACTTCTAACTATTGTTTCTACATAGAATCAAATAATAATAGGCAACCAATTATTAAAATAAGCATTAAAGTAACTAAATAGTCAATTAACTTAAAAACTCTGAACAGTATCAAGTTGAGAACCTGAAAGTAACTTAACACCAGAAAAAGGATGATATGTCCCTAGGAGGCAGTCCTGGAAAGAAGGAGAAGTAGACAATGGCAAGCAACAACTACAGCATAATAGGCAGCTCAGTTCTAACCATAAATGGCTAAAGAAATCACCTCAGTGGCCAAAACAGAACTAGTCAACAGAGACTAACTCTGACATTTGATAGCCTTCAGTCTGCAATATTTGGTATACAAACTTCTGAATGTATTTATTTAATGTTCACTGCTTCAGAGTCCCCAAGAAATGAACTTACACTTTTTAAAAAAATATTTATTCTTTGTGGATTTCACATCATTCATTCTAACCCCACTTATCTCCATATTCCCTTTAATTTTCTCTCTGCCCTTGTAACTTCTTCCTAAAACAAAACTAAATTTAAACAAAACCAAAAACCAAACAAAACAAACAAGCAAGCATAAAACAACAGCAACAAAAGAAGATTCTTGTCATGGAAGTTGTAGTTTTTCCCAGTGAGTCACACAATTTACCCTTTACTCCGAACATCTTTACTTGCAAGCGTGAGTCATTGGTCTGGTTTTAGCCCTCTGGTGCCTGCTACACCACAGGTAATGGACTCTCCCTGGGGTTCCTGGATATGTGGAATGAATGAAACATGATCATTAGTCCTCATGTTGCACAGAAAATAAATCAAAATATATCCAAGTTGTTCATGCAAAAGCTGAAAAACTTTAAAATGCTTCAAAATATATGTATAAGCAGGAAGTTTCTGCAAAGGACTCTGATATACCAGGAAACAATCCTAAAACCTGAAAAATGAGGTTACACAAAATTAAATGTTTTGAAACAAATATAGTATGTTAGAAAAAACTCATGTATAACAAAGGAAACAATCACCATAGTGTAAAAACAGCACTGAGAGTAAGGAAATACTTCATCAAATACACATCAGGCAATGGATTAGTATCTAGAATATAAAAGAATCATTTAAAAATTAAGTGCCCTGAAATCAAATTTACAAATGGACACTTCTCAAAAGAAGAAATACATGACTAATAATTATTGAATCAATGCAGAGATTTCTCAAAAAAATAAAAATGAAACAATCACATAACAAAATTATACATTAATTTTACATATATACCCAAAGTATTATATTTCAGTGTTCCAGAGATGCCTTCACGTTCATGTTTATTGTCATAGTATTCAAAATGTGTCACCTATATGTTATTTCTAAATAAATGCATAAATAATGTACAATAAATTTTATTAAAGTATAAAGAAAAACTAAATCATTGCATTTGTAGGAAAATAGATGTAACTGCAGATCATTATGTTAAACAAAATAAGCCATTTTCCATAAAAATTAATGGCTTATTTTCTCAATTGTGAAGAATCTAGATTAAAATTTATTGATAAGTGTATTGCTAAAGGTCATGATATTAGAATGTATACCTTAAAAGTAATGAAGAAATCTTAAGAGAAATGATATGGGTAAGAAAGAGGGTAAGGAAACATTTCAGTTTCATGCGATATCATTTACTGTTGACCTCAGTGCAATTCCCAAGTTTCTCTTCTGTGAGCTTCAGTGTATCTGGTTTTATGTTGACCTAGGCTTATAGGGACTCCTGGGAACTGAATCTCCACAAAACTTGCATAGAACTGACCTGGGACCTCTGCACGTACATGTGTTGCAGTTCTGTGGCCTGGTCTTCTTGTGCAACTCCTGGAAGAAGGAACAGTGCCTTAGCTCTGACTTTGGGTGCCTATTCTTGGGAGCATATCCTGCTACTTATTCAGCCTTAATAGGAGAGGAGGCTCCTAGCCTAGTTGCCACTTATGTCATGACTGGCTATTTTACATGAGAAGATTATACTTTACCTAAGTGAAGGGCGAGGGAGTGGATGAGGAACTGGGGAAGTTTGGGGAAGAAATGGGAAGAAAGGAGGGAGGGGAACAGTATTAGGCTGATAAGAAACATTAATTGATTAATTAGTACAAAAGTGGTAAAGAAATACATATGATGTGAAAGAAAAGTACTACTTAAGTGAAGAACTAATACTTAAGTTAAGATCAACAAGATGAGGGCAGGGAATAATGGGGAAGGCTTTGGGGGCGGCAATCAAAGATAATGGCATTGGTAACATTTAAATTTGACAATGTCGTTTATATTAACTAGTCTATATGAAATCTAGAACTTTTGATTAAAAATAAGCAAAGCACTAGAGAATGTGGAGTTACAGCCCAGTGTTAGAGCTCTTGCATATCACAGGCGTTTGCAAACAAAACCAGACAAGATATTAAAATCATTTTAATGAGAAACACTGAAAAAATGAAGCTCTTAAGTAAAGAAAAAATAATCGAATCAAGGTAGTTGCAACATTCCTATATTCTGAGGCTAGGTGAACTAAGAATACTTTTTTTTTCTTTAGGTAGATGTTAGGTGCAGAATTACAAAGAAAACATGACAGATTCAGAGAGACATTTTTGGCTGCATGACTTACACTATGACTAATTTTAAGTGCTTGGGTCTCTATCATTTGCTGCATTTAACTGTCACCTATCACTTAGCATATCTTATTAACTGTGAGAGTAAGACTTTCAAAAATGATTAAAGAATTTAGCTTAACATAGAATATACATTTACCAAAAATGTAGCACCAAAGCTGGAAGTCATTTGAATCCAAAGGAACTATGACTACTTACTGTGTAGAATCACAGAGAACTCTTACTACACATTTGGAGATACAAAGCACTCCATCTCTTTGTAAACGAAAGCCAACAGTGACTTCTCTTCTCTCCTAATCCTCTAAATCTCCCTTTCACTAACGTCTCCTGCAACATTGTCATTCAACTACAATACCACTCTGGTTCTCTTAAAGGATGCCGTTCCAAGTTCTGAATGCAACCCATACATGTTCTCAGATAGAAAAATACATTTGAGATGTTTATTGGGTATGTTTTCTGTTTGCTTTATAAATCCCAGGCAAGTAGAGTTATAACACTGGGGCACATTAACCATTTTGCATATTCAACTAAATGTATGCTTCAAAGTTCCAACTGGATGTCATTTCAGCTTCCCTTCTTGCTGATTATACACAGCTAACTGTATAGACTTCGCCAGTCAGAATTCTAGAAGACTTCCTCTCTAAGCTAATGATCAATATCTCAACACATGCAGTTATTTTTCTTTCTCATTTGCTTTTTTCATGATTCCAGTCACATAACTTTCATTGATTATTAATGTTGAGACATACTGGAGTAGACTTCCTCTACTCTTGACCTTTAATCTATAAATATTTCTTTTGTACTAACCATTTTATTCCTGAAAGGATGCAAATCTCATTCTTCTTGGAGGTCAGACTGTGTATCAGAGCTTGAGCTGTCTTGAGTATGTTTCAAGAAGCTAGCAAAGGTGCCTGATAAGCAATTAAATCTTAATACCTAATGATTCTTTGCTATAACCTCAACTGTGCTCAAACATCTAGTTTCTTTTAAAAAAGAAAATGATTTCATTCTAGTTCCCAATGTTGTTTTCATCCCATAAAGCTGATTTCTTACTTTCCATTTCTTTTACAGCTTACTTACTGATAAAATAAATACAGTATCTAGAAAAATTATGCCTGGTTCACAATCCATATTTTGATTATATTATTTAATATGTATTTGATTAATATTAAAAGATGCTACATCATTTATTTACTTTTTAAATCAGTGAACATACAACAAAAAACAGATGAAATTTCAGCCTTTAATTTTAATTTAATTTTCAGTCATCTAATTTCCCCTTCCAGGGTGATCCATGAATCTCTTTTAGTGTCTTCCTTGTCACCTAGCTGCTCCGAAGCTGTGGCTTATAGTCTGGGAAGGATAAATCTATAGAGACAGCTGATCCAAGTTCGAAGGCACTAATAAACCCTAAACCAACAGCTGTGGAGTCTCCATGGAACCAAACTAGGCCCTCTGCATGTTGGAGAAAGTTGTATAGCTTGGTCTATCTGAGAGAGTCTCTGATAGTAGTAGCACGAGGATCTTTCACTGGTGCATGAGTTAGCTTGTTGGAGCCCATTTCCTATGGTGGGATGTCATGCTCAGACTTATTGTAAAAGGGAGGAATATGGTTCTGTCTCAACTCAGTAGGCCAGGCTTTGTTGACTCACCATGGGAGGCCCTACCCTTTGGGAGGATGGATCTGATGGGCTGGGAGGAAGGTAAAGAAGGGAAAATAGGAGGGTTGAGAGGAAGAACTGGGGTTGGAAAATAAAGTGAAATTTAAAGAAATATATATAAATCTGGGAGGAGATAGGGGAGAAGAAGAGAAAAGAATATGATCAAAATATAGTGTATGAAATTTTTTTCAATAAAACAGAAATTTGAAAATTAAAAAAATGAATTTTAACCCAAATAGTTTTGTTTCATTATCTTTATTATTTTAAAAAAATTCCCCCTCAGGGAAATGCAAATCAAAACAACATTGAGATACCATCTTACTCCTGTCAGA
>LOJH01026937.1:0-18223 GCA_001685095.1 Ellobius talpinus
TTGTCTTATTGACTATGTCCTTTGCTTTACAGAAACTTCTCAGTTTCAGGAGGTTCCATTTATTTATTGTTGCTCTTAGTCTCTGTGCTACTGGGGTTAGATTTAGGAAGTTATTTCCTCTGCCAAGGCATTGAAGGTTACTTCCCACTTTCTCTTCTATTGGGTTCAGTGCATTCAGATTTATATTGAGATCTTTAATCCATTTGGACTTGAGTTTTGTGCATAGCAATAGATATGGATCTATTTTCAGTCTTTTACATGTTGACATCCAGTTATGCCAGAACAATTTGTTGAAGATGCCTTCTTTTTTTCAATTGTATAATTTTAGCTTGTTTGTCAAAAATCAGGTGTTCATAGGTGTGTGGATTAATATTTGGGTCTTCAATTCATTTCCATTGGTCAACATTGTTGTTTTATTGCCAATACCAAACTGTTTTCATTACTGTAGTTCTGTAATAGAGCTTGATGTCAGGGATGGTGATGCCTCCAGAAGTTCCTTTATTGTATAGGATTGTTTTGGCTATCCTGGGCTTTTTTGTTTTTACATATGAAGTTGATTATTGTTCTTTCATGGTCTGTAAAGAATTGTGTTGGGATTTTGATGCAGATTGCATTGAATCTAAACATTAGTATTGGTAAGATTGCCATTATTACTATGTTGATCCTTCCTATCCAACAGCATGGGAGATCCTTCCATTTGCTGGTATCTTCTTCAATTTCTTTCTTCAAAGACTTAGAGTTCTTGTCAAATAGGTTTTTCACTTCTTTAGCTAGTGTTACCCAAAGATATTTTGTTATTTGTAGCTATTGTGAAAGGTGATGTTTCTCTGATTTCCCTCTTGGCTTCTTTATTATATGTGTATAGGAGGGCTACTGATTTTTTGTGAGTTGATCTTGTATACTTCCACATCACTGAAGGTATTTATTAGCTGTAGGAGTTCTCTGATAGAGTTTTTGGGGTCACTTATGTACAACATCGTATCATCTGCAAATATTGACCTTAAATTTGCATCAATAGACCAAGATTCATACCAATGCAAATCTCTGTAGCATATTCCCCTATAAATGTAAACAAACATTTATAAACAATCATTTATGGAATTTGGGCATTGTTATCTTTAAACTGCTTCCTGCTTTTTGTTGAGCAAAGTAATTTTGGGTGTGTTTAAGGCAACCTTTCAGGGGGTCTTAGTTTGTCAAATCACATTAGTCTGGAAGGATTTCACAGGTTCTCATCCTCTGTGGAAACTCTCCAAAGCCTTAGACCCAAATTCTAAAGTCAAGATACCTTTAAAATATATCTGTTGGTTTAGCTTAGCAGCATGTACAATGGAATGTCTCTCTGTTCTTAGCTCATTTACAGTCAAAAATTCAAAGAAAAAACAATAATATACATAACCCAGACTTTCTGTGTATATTCTATCTTTATGTGGCTTATTTTCTTACTCTATTACTTTTTCTCCAAGTTTAATATTTATTTTACTATCTTTATTCCTTTAGTTTATGACTGTACTCCTTTATGTTACATTTGCTGTCTCTTTACTCTTTTTCACCTCTCCCCCAAATCTACATACATTTTTAAACAGTGTCTCGTTAAGAGGTCTTTTACATCTGAATCTGTCCTAGCATGTATCTGAAATCCTTTCTGTCCTTGAGTGCTTCTTAAAATGCTAAACCACATTACTAGGACTAAGGCTGCTTTTGCCTTATGGCTCTGCCTAGTCTAACATATCCAAAGTCTGTTCATTGCCTCTGAGAGTCATTCTGTCTGCCCCAGATTCAGGGTTGGGTTGCAGGAGGTCTTTGTGACCATTAATGAAGTTGTAGCACCCTGTTCACAAACCTCATTTAAATGTTCTATGCCAGACCCCCTGAGAGAGTCAGAGTTTATGCTGGCACACAGTCAAGGAAGCTGCCCTTTCAAAACTGCACTTTTTTTTTCTTTTATTTTTCTGTTACTGCTGAATCAGGAAGACCTCTGTTAAAGGAGCTGTGGCATGCCTCCAGGAAAGAGAGCAAGAAACTGTGTTAAACTCTGTTTTTTGTGTGTCTGTCTAGAATTCCTTTTCAAGCTCTCTCAGGTTTTCATGTGGATGTAGTTACCCACTCTGGCTGGACAGGGAAGAAACCAGCATAAGATTAAACAAAGCCCTCAGAAGGTGGGTGAGAGTTGTATGGCTTGGACAGATTGCAGGGCTACTGGCAGTGGTACCAGAATTTATTCCTACTGTTTTTACTGGTTTTTTGGAATACATTCTCTTTGGATTGATACCTTGCTCAGTCTAGATATAGTAGGAAAGGCCTTGGTACTTCCTCAAAGCAATTTTCATTATCCTCTCTGGGGAGTGGATGGGGGTTGGGGAGGAAGGAAGGGAGAATAGGTCGAGGGGAAAGAGTGGGACTGGAATTGGTATGTAAAATGAAAAAAGGTTTCTTTGTTTTTTTATAAAATAAAAATAGAAAAGCAGGAGAAATGTCTAAATTAAAGAATAAAACAAGAGTTGATGCAAAGATATATATCTACCTGTTATTGAAAGATTTTTCTTACCATAAATAATTTAATAAAGAAAGCATATAGTTTTTTAATACATTAAAGAAACAGTCCTATTCAAACCACATGTGTTTATGCAATTGCTTGGATGGAGACAGGGGAGATGATTAGGTAAAGATAAAAAAGCAAAGATATATACATAGAGTTACACCACTTGTGTACAGAGCACAATTTCAATCAGTAAACATGGCATGCTGAGAAAGCTCTATGACTTATCTAATTCTCAACGAATTAAATGCTATGCTAATTTCCAGAGTTTTTTTTCCATGTTTGCAAGGACTTGGGATGTGCTCCATCATTATCACTTTTTACTGTTGACATTATAACATGGTCTTTTAAATGCCATCATTGTAGTATAACAAAACAAAACAATTTTCTTGTGTTCAACAATAGACAATTTAGAAACTATCAATTTTCTTTCAAATAAATTAAATCATGGGCTATTTTAGGTCTATATGCAGAGTAAAGTTTACATAACAGAAAAGGTAATCAATTTGAATAATCAGATTGTCTTGTTTAGATGTTCAAACTACTTGAGGCTACTTAAGTCCAGTATTTTTGATTCTCTAAATATATATACCACACAACAAATTTAAGAAAGATTCTGATATGTAAGATCTTTTAGAGGGAATAATTTGTCATCTGCATAAGCAACTGGAACATGGTTCACTAGACTGTAGCTATGATCCTAAATCCTTTTCCAAGACTCAGCTGTTAAAGCTGATAGATTATAAGAAAATCTCACCAAAAAACATCAAACCTTCCACTACTTCATCAGTTTAAAAGTTTTATATCTTGTTTGGAATGACTTTCAGTTCTCTGAACTTAAACATGTTCTTTAAGTAGACTTTGTTTCAATAAGCTGTAACATCTACCCTATTTTCCTCTCCAGTCCAGGAATAAACGCTCATTACTGCATATTTTTTCCTTGATTCATTAAGATATAAAGCTCACTTCTCATGTTACATAACATTGGGTGCTTGCCTAATTTATTCCTTCTCTAATATTTTCTCAACTCAATGCAGGTGTGTTAAATCCAGCCTGAGATAATTTTAGTAAGTATAGCATAGTTTTATCAAAACTATCTACATAGTAAAACTATGTTTTCCAAAGTTGCATTTTTGTAGGATTTGATTATTTTTACTTTATGAATATGAGTATGTTGCCTGTATGTATGTTTGTGTACCCCATGCATGCAGTGCCAGTGAAAATGAGAGGAGAGCACTGGATCCCCTAAGGGTGGAGTTTCAGATGGTTGTTAATCATCATGTGGGTACTGGAAATCAAATCCAGTTACTCTGCAAGAGAAATAGTGCTCATCACTCCTGGGTCATCTCTCGAACCCAATGTTACTTTCTTTTTATGTAGAATATAATACTTTACTTTTAGTATTTATTGAGAGGTACATTTTAATAAATTTCAATATATGTTTATTAAATTTATGAAATATATATTATGCATTTATGTATATTTACACATTTATCTATATATTACTTAATGTATATATACATATTTAAATATATATAGCTATGTAGAAAAAATAATTAATTGATAATAACTTACAATAAAAAAACATGTGTTATTCACTTTTCAATTTCTGTATACTACCTGAAAAAACAATGTAAAGGAAGAAGGCTATGCACACAGTGGCTGTGGCTTCTGGGCACATGGTGAAGCAGGAGATAGTGGCAGACAAAATCAGGCAAAATGAAGTATCTTACTTCGTAATAAAGAAAGGGCACAGAGTAAGAGTAAAGTATCTGAGAATAAGGAGGTGAGGAACAAGGCAAATGCTCAGCTGAAGGCCAACAGGGATGCATTTCTTTCTGCTAGGTTATGCTTCCTAAAAGGTTCACCACCCCCTAGTGATGACAACTGCTGTGATACAAGCCTTTATGTTTTTATTTCATATCCATATCTTAGCAAATTGATAATACAAGTCAGAAATCAGACTTTATTTTGACGTCATATTTTAGACAAAGTAACACATAGAATTACTTCTGCTCTTCTTAAAATACAATTTGAAAATAAAATTTTTTTGAAAGAAAATGTCTGGTTTTATCAACACAAGAAAAGTATTTTTAATTTTATATTAGTGTATATTTGCTGAATAAATATAGTGGTTTCATATGTAATTTTGTTCTTACAGGTTGTAATTTGAGCACATTCACTTTTTTAAAAGATTTATTTATTTATGTTGTATGCAGTATTCCAGCTGCATGTATGCCTGCACACCATGAGAGGGCACCATATCTCATTATAGATGGTTGTGAGCCACCATATGGTTGCTGGGAATTGAACTCTGGACCTATGGAAGGAAAGCCAGTGCTCTTAACCTCTGAGCCATCTCTCCAACCTCCCCTACCACACACTTCTTATTATCCACTGTTACCACAACTGCCCCACTTGCCTGCATATTTCCAGTCCCCTTTCTCATTTTACCTTTGTTTAAAAATCTGGTTCACGTATAATTTCAGAGCTGAAATTATATTAGAACTCTGGCTGATATATAAACAAGATATATAGATTCTTCTAACTTTGTTTATCATAAGAGTTTGTATATTTCTCTGTGTGCCTGTGTGTCTGTGTGTGCAGGTATCTGTGTTTCTGCCTGTGTGTGCACGATGTGTTCATATATATATAAAAGAACAGCATTTGACAGAGACCCCTCTCCTAGGAGGGATTATCAGGCTTGGGTGGCAACAATGTCTACCCACTGATCTATCTCAACAGTCTGAGATTTTAAACTATGTTAGTGGTTTGTCATAACGGGAGCTTCATTTGCTTTATCAAACATAAAAATCCACCTGTCGTGACTCCCAGATGTCTCCAAGTGTTTATTATCTATTTATAGAGGGATTTATAGAGGGCTTTTTTCTTTGTAGCTCGAGCTATCTTAAACTGAGGTTCAAATTGTTTAAAGTAGACAGATAAATTATTCTTACTACATGAAAGAATATTGTTGGAACTCCCTTGACACTTCCATCAGAAAACTACCTTTTAACTTAATTCCTGAAAAAAAAGTGAAACCATCTTCCTAACATATCCTATACTTAAAGGATAATACATAAATCACACTGGAAAGACATAACATCATCTTTGTGGATAACACAATTTATTCCAATGTTTGTAAGACTCAGTGGACTGCAGTTTGAGTCTGCTGCCACAATGGGGTTTGTCTAGTGTTTAGGTACAAAATGAGATTTCATACAAACAAAATACTTAAATTACCAGCTCTCTACTTTCCATTGGCTTGAAGTAAATCTAAAAATGCTATTTTGGTTTGTTGTTGTTGTTGTTGTTGTTTTAATCTCCAGATCTTTCTGGTGACTTCAGAATTATATTACATGCCTGGTGTCATTGTTTTGGTGTATACCAAAGCTACCAATCTCTGTGAGACTCAAGTGTGACAACTGGTCAACCACTGAGGTTTGCACTATGCAGAGTAGAGACAGCTAGGTGAGAAAGAAAAAGTTCCCTCTCCATATTTTATACTTATGGAAAGAGGTTATATTTCTTGGGTTCTAAAATGTAGAGCAGTTTAGTGTGTTGGTTTCCTAAACTAACACAAAATGAGCATAACTCACACACCCATGCAGCTCCTTCCTTGGCAACTCTCATACAGTGCTAAAGGACTGGAATCATTACACAGAAACCAGGAGCACTATTCTCTAGAAGTGATTATTTTCCTGATGAGCTAGTTTGCTGCTTTGCTACTATGTCCCTCCACATCAACTTTTCTTGCTTTCTCCACTGTCATTGACCCTCTACTTCTAGAAAACATTATTATATCTAAATTGTAATCATGGACAGTCTGTATGATTTGGGAGAGCAATTCTGAACAACAGAGGGAAGTAGACAGATCCAGTGAAATGTACCAGCTAAGCCTAGATGGGCAGGAAATGCAGTGGTTAAAAAGCAAGAACTTCTACTTCTATCATTTGAAGAATATTATTCTAATTCTTTATCATTCTCCATCCTGCCATGTAAAAATTATTTTGGTAGGTTGTAAATATAAAAAAATCTTCCAAATTTAAAAGTTGATACTAAGTTGGGATTCTTGCTGCATTTTGAGAATTTCATTACAATGTCATATAATTTATCAAACATTTCTAAAATGACTTGAAAATATATAAAATGAAGATGTACAAACAGATGATATTAATGGATTACAGATGAGCTGGTGGGTGTTTTCCACTCATATGTTACTAAATCCCTGAGACACAGACCAATTGCATGTTGTACTTTCTCTAGCAATGACCTGGTAAATTAATAATACAATCACCTGCATAGATAAATTGATTAATATTTACTAAACTAGTTAGTGGAGCTCATGATTTCTTTAACACATGTAAACCTCATCATCAAATGTTACCAATGGAATTTTTAGTTATGAAATATCAATGGAATTTTGCTTCTAATAAAACTGAAAGCTAAGCAGGTCAATGAAATAGGAAATAAAGATAAAAATATTAAACTTCATGTAGACTTGGAAAGCAGTATGCCCACAGGGTAGCTTATGAGTAGTAGTAGTGAGTATTCTAATGAATCTACCAATATTAATAATGAGCAGCAATAAATAATGAATTCTGACTACATTCTGATTCATGGAGAAATCAAGTATGCTTCAAAGCTTTTGATCTTTATATAAATATATACATTTATTGTTACACAAACATTTGTAATGCTTACAAGGAAAAAACAAATATATATATATATATATATAAACAAATAAATAGCAGTGATGCATGAGTGTATATTTTTACTGTTTTGCTGCATTCTGTCAAACATTCAAAAGGCAAATTGTATATTATACTCTTGTAAAACCTGCTCATATGATCATGCATTAAGAAGTTTCAATTGAATAAAATTCACAGAAACATGTTCAAAAGTTAAAAATAACCTAAGAACTTGAAGATTATACTTGTCACCAAGCAAGCCCTGACTCATTTTTATGAAGGCTAGATCTCACACACTTATGTGGCTTTACAGGAGTCTTGGGGCTGTCAGAGGAGCTCAGTAGGTATTAACTTCTTGCTGGGGATTTGATCATTTCTCCAACCATATGTATCTTTTTATATCAAAGGGAGAAAAGTTTCACTGGATGCAAAAGCTCTTAAAGAACATATCTATTCACATATTGAATATATTTCAAAGGTTTGCATGTGTGAGTCTATAAAGCAATTCTATAATAGTGGAGCTGACGAGTGCCTAAAAGTAATGCTAAAATTGATTCAGAGGTAAGAGGAGACTGCAGTTTGTGTGTCTGACCTTGAATACTAGCACTTCTATAAAAACACCAAACAATTTTCATACAAGGAAGATCATTTTTCAGTCTTCCAAATTATCAACCTTATTTAGTTTGGAACAACAGAAGGTTGAAGTTTTAATATGCAATATCCATATTTTTGCACTCTTTCCTAAAATCAAATAAGCACAGTTTTATGTTGTTATTGAGAGCTACAGAGAGAATATAAAAGCTCTATAAAATGAAATAATGAATTTCTCCTTCATGTTAAGCCCATGGATGGCAGCAGCAAAGTCCTCCTTTAATAGACTTCCCATGAATCATGTAGTCTCAGGAAGTTGGCATGCCAGGTAGTCTATGCTAATGGTCATGCCTAAGTTGACAGCCCATCCTTGCATAAAATAAGCCAGACCCTACACAATGCAATTTGGGAATAACAAAGATCCTTTTATGAAACCACATTTCTTTCCTTGCCTGACACTACTGTATTCTTCTTACAACCAATCTACTTCTTGTTGAAGAGCGGTGTACAATAAAAGCTCGCACGTAGATCTGTATAATCATGTTTTGTAAGAAATGAACAGAATGTGAGGGCAATCTGGACTGTATCAGGTCACCCCATTGATCTCCAGTGTTGTTTAGGTTGGTCTGGTTGGCTAGGCAGGTGTCCCCCTCTTTCCTTACTCTTCCATGTGTGTTCCTTCCAAAACTGAGCACTAGGCTGAAATGGAAGACCTTCCAAGATAGAGGAGGAATCTGTCTTCCTCAAAGGTATATGAATAGCTATGCATCATGCTAGAATCTCCAGACAAGCTCTTAAGAAAAGAACAAACACTGTGGTTAACTTTTAATCAATGAAGCCTTACCACTTTCCTAACATTCAAGTTACATATGTTGTCATGGAGCATCAAAACATACACTTTCCAAATTTTTCCACTAAAGAAACAAGCAATATTTTCAATTTAGTAAACTGCACAAATATTATTGCCAGTTCTTCACTCTGTTCTTGAAACACAAAGGTTCTCATGAACAAGATCTGAATACATTAAGTCTGACTTAATCTAATTTTACTGAAATTGAATCTATAATAGCCTGCAATTTTCACAAGCTACAAACTACTGTTTATTTCTTAATAATTTAAGAATGGTGAAAAACATTCTGAGACTGCAGACTGTACAAAGCTAGCTAAGACTAAGGGACAGTAGCTAGATGATTATGGTATAGATGATGAAAACATTAACCCTAACATGCCTAAACCAGGAATATTGAATCTCCCATGTTTCCGAAAAGAAAAGAAAACCTTTTGACTCGCATAAGACTATAGTTGTTGTGGTGCTCTCTAACTGTTTTTAATTTTTTTCTTTTCCTTTTGTGTCATAAACCTAATCCTCTCAAGCTGGATAAAAATCTATGCAGAGGTATTCCTTTAAAAAAATAAATTTGGTTCTTCCATCTTAGTTAATTAACCATTCCCTCTTGGCTGTCTCTATTTTCAATCTTCAGTTACTTCATTTCCACAAAACCTAAAACCAGTCTTCTCACAGCAGAATAAGCTTATATTTTGGTTATTTGAAACATTATTAATATAAAAAACCCAGGGTTGGAAATTGGGGTTCAAACTGAAGATCTGAAAAGCAAAATATCCAACCACTGGCTATTACGTTGACCTCAGTCTGAAATGGAGATCCTGCCTTCTGGAATCTCAGAAGGAGACAGTCTGTCTGAGAGATGTTTCCTCCATTTTATAATCCTCTCTAGGTGTGGGATTAAAGGTGTGCACCACCATCATTAATAGCATGCATCATCCAGTTTTTATGGCAACTAGTGTGGCTACTCATATTAAAGTTGTGTGTCATTATGGCTACTGAGATTAAAGGTGTGTCTTACCATAATCTGGTCTATAAGGCTGACCAGTGGGACTGTTTTATGCTCAGATCTTCAGGCAGACTTTATTTATTAAAATATAATTGAAATGCCACTATAGTTATTTGTTTAAAATGTGCTTATGACTTCAAGTCTCATACAGAAGAAAAAACTCTGAAGTCTCTGAAGTCTTTGTCTTATTTTTTTGCTAGTTTACTGCCCTCCATTTTCCCATTCCAGGCAAAGGCAGATCCTGTTGTTTCTGGAACACTTAAGAATCACACTCACCCTGGGAGTGGTTGAACTTACTGTTCTCTTCACTTAGAACAATTTTCCCTCATGGATCTGCATTGTTTATTCCTTAATTTCCTTATCTCAGCATTTTCTTCTAATACACACACTTGAGAACTACAGATATGTGTGTTCTACTGTACCTCCTTCTATTAAACCATAACCTAAATGAATAAACAAATGAATTAATAAGAGTGATTGCCAGATCAATAAGGAAGAAATGGAACTGATACCCAACAAACAGGGAATGTTGTTTCGAGAAAGATCCATTCCTTGCTATATTGTGACACCCAATATACGTGATTAAATAATTTTTAAACACACAGGCTTTTGGAAAATCACACTTCTCTCTGAATATCCACTTTGGCTCCAGCTACCTAGTCATTTTTGTAAGTTAAGGATCTGAACTGTGAAGGTTACAATTATGAAACAGAGGTGCCTATTCATATGAGAAATAATTGATGACTTTATACAAACTCTTAAGCATAATGCCCAGCAATTTTGTCAGAATAAACAATAAGAAA
This sequence comes from Ellobius talpinus, assembly GCA_001685095.1. NCBI lineage: Eukaryota > Metazoa > Chordata > Mammalia > Rodentia > Cricetidae > Ellobius > Ellobius talpinus. The sequence continues at coordinate 10,478 of LOJH01026937.1, forward strand.
TAATGTTATAGAAATTCTGCTTTGTTCATCTGTTATATTAAGCTAAATGTGGAGATCACATAAAACAATAGGAAATTTCAAAAATTCAACTTAGAGAAAAGTGATTTGTTTCAGTAAATGATAAGCAAGTAAATTATAGGATTAAATAATTCAACCAAAGGAATAAATATTAATGACTATAATGATACATAAATGCTCATTATATACATATTGGATACTAATATTCAGATATTTATTCTATAATACATATTGGGTGACAATATTCAGTCATTTATTTCAGTTTTATATTTCCCAATATTCCAATTGTAATCTAAGTATTGTGTCTTGTCAGTGGAAAAACTAAAACAATTGATTTTTAAAAGTTTTATTGGTGTCTTACGGGTGAAATAAAAGAAAAGTTGGGGAAAATCATTATAACTTACTGGAGGCTCATGCCTTATATCTTAGCATTCAGAAGGGTGAAACAGAAGAACCAGTTCAACACTCCAGAGCAAAATACTGTCTCAAAAAGTGAGCCCATCTTAAAATTATAGTCAAATTAGCTGACTCATAAAATGAAATGATGATACTAATGTGGCCAACTTCATGCTTTGATACCAGCACACATTGAATGATGTTCACACTACACTAAACATGTGGGCCTTCCCAAGTTTTTCCAATTAGTTATGATAAAGAATTCAGATTTTTTTATTGTAGCTTACTGAAATATACAGTGACTATTTGTTCTATATGATCCATCTGTTTTATAGTAGCCCATCAGAACTTTTCTTTCTCTATTAATTTCACTTTGAGACAATAAATAAGTTTCCCTGTTCCTTTCTCCCAATCAGACTCCCCCATCCCAGAAAAGACCACTGTACTCTCAGGCTCTATAAGAACAATACTTTTATAACCACATATGAGTGAGATCATATGACATCTTCCTCTCTATACTTTGTTCATTTCACTTAATACAGTGATCTATAGTTCCATCCACATTGTCATAAATTACATGATTTTAGTTTCTTTTAGGGTTGACTAATATTCCCAGTGTTTATGCACATTCTGTTTATCTAGTCAGTCATTGATGGACACTTAGAGGTTTTTCCCCCAGTTATTGATTTCTATAATTAAAGTCATGATCCCACCTGTCAGATCTATTTTTTTAATTTATTTCTAGTGCTACTACAAAGCAGTGAAATATGGGCAGAACAGAAATTTACCTCTCACATTTCTAGAGTGTAGGAGAAGTGTTTTCTGGTGAGAGTGTGTTCTCTGATTTATAAATGGCATCTCTCTTTATGCTCTGTGTAGTGAATTAACATAGTGAGAGGACCACAGAAGCTCTCTGGAGTTTCTTGACCAGGGCACTAGTGTTAACCAAAGCCTCTCATACCCTAATGCCAGCCTAGCCCCTCTGGAATAAGGAGCTCAACAAGTGAAGTGGGGATGGTGTGTCACAATGCTCAGATCACAGAAATACATTTTTATAATCCCAGCATATAGTCTTTAAAAATAAGGTATGTTTTAATTGAAACAGAATTACACCACTTTTCTCTCTCCCCTCTCTATTTCCAGACCTTCAAAATTAAACTCCCAAAACCCCTCCCCTGAAACTCTGCACTCTCAATTTGGTACTACCTTTAAATGCATATAGGTAAAATGGGAAGCCATTTTTATGCCATTTACAAACCTTACCATATTAACAGGAATGCAAATTGATCCAGTGTGCTTGTTTTCCTTAAAGCTATTAAAGCTACTTCCAAGTTGTGCATAATCAATAGTTTCCAAACTTTAGTGTGCATTAGTAGCACAGCAAGAGGCAGAAGTATAAATCTCATCAAGAATGCAAATGCTGAATTCCCTGTGAGTTCACAGCTTCGCATTCCGAATATTTGACTTAAGAAACTCCATTTTAACATTTAACCGATGTTTGTGTGATTGTCTTGCCAACTCCACACTTTAGGAAATATTGACCTTATGATAGAAAGCATGTGTTATAAAGGAAGTTACAAAATTTTGCCATGTTATCCCTAAGTAAATTATTTTAGAAACAGAATTTTTAGGAATAAAACTCTGTTCTGTTCTCCCCCAACAAAATAAAACATGTCTGCTGTGTTTAAACACTGCTATAATGAAAATTAAGGCCACAGTACAATGGATCGTGATCTTTTCTGACTTTTAATAAATTATTCTTTAATAAATGTTATGTTAATAAAACAATGAAGACTTTTGTAACTTGGTTGCAATTATTCTTCAAAACACACCAAAACCCGTGATGCTTCTGAGAGCAAAAATATATCATAATTATCCCTAACAAACCCAGAAAACCATAAGTTGTGTTTTAGTTTTGCTTATTGTAAAGTCCATTTAGAAAGAGTTTTGTGGAAGAAAAAGGAGACTCAGTCTCACCTACACTTACCTTTCTCTTGCCTCCTCTTCTTTTCCTTTCCCTTCTTTTCTCTTCTCATTTTCTTTTTTTGTCTCATAGCCAACTGGAACTACAGGGACTACCAGGTATTGGGGGACACAGGTGAAGCTCCAAGTGTCCAGGTTATGTGTACGGGCACTTTGACTTGTCCTTTCTTCTGACTGGTGAGTAAACAAAGAAAGGAAGGAAGGAAGCTAAAAAGTTTTATGAAACCTGGAAAGGCTGGTGATAGAAATGAGTGTCATACTTCACCTTTGCTATTTGAGAAATAATTACTTCAGTGTAATGTTTGAGAGGCCAGAATCAAATTTTTGAATCTAGACGTTTGAGAGGAAGAGGTGAGAATGACAACTAACAATGCCTGCCAGCAGTGGTTCACTACAGTTTGGATAAATGGATGCCACTCTTCACAAGGTAAATTTCTTGAAGGTAATTTTCTCATGCTAAATTATGTGAAGGCCTCTGTTAATTTGTAAAATTATTTAAAATCATATTTTGGGAGAGAATGCAAGGTAAAAGGAAGTCGCATACCATCATGATTCCTCTCACAGGAATTTTCCATGACATCAGTCTAATCAGGGAATGTCTAATGCAAACAAAGGAACACAAATTATACTTTTACTCCTTATTTAATAATAGGTAAAAAAAATTTCAATATAAAAATAAAGTTTGTTACCATTATAAAAACATCTTAAATTCTAAATTGTTTTGATAATAAGTGAAATCAGTCAACTTTGCAGACTGTGTTCTCTTTTCCACTATGATGTATGTGTGCATTTTTAGTTGGTGCACAATTAAAACTATATGCCTATATTGTTGATATAAACTTATAAATAAATATGCAAACATGAATGGAATAATAATGCTTAGTTTTGTGGAAGACCACATGTAGCACATGCCCTAGATGTCATTATACATCTCAGTTGCAGTACTACTCTGTTAGCTTCAGTCCTTGCAACAATGCAATGACTTCATCTTACATTCCTCAGAACATGACCTGTCATTCACAATACATGCCTGCATATATTTTGAATTACCCCAATACTGTGCCTTCTATGAAAACTTGATTAACGATATAAAAAGGAGAGCTGGAGAGAAGGCTCAATGGTAAGAGCTGTGGAAGCAAGAGGAACTGAATTCAAATTATCAGCACCAGGGGGGAAGTGAAGTGTGGTTATGCTTGTACCTATAATCTATGCCTTGTGGGGAATGGAGACAAGAGAATTGATGCACCTTGCTGGCCACCAGTCTACCCCTAAGTACAATAACGGATCTTGTCTCAAGGAAATGAGGCAGAGAGAGATATAGTGGAACATCTGATGTCCTTTTCTCTCTGGTCACTCATGCCCACGGGTATACATACCTGCACATGTACGTAATCACAAACCACACACTCCCCTCCCCTCCCCACTCTCTCTCTTTCTGTGTGTGTATGTGTGTGTGTCTTTCTTTGTCTGTCTCTATCATACACACACAAGTTAATATATACATTAGAATTTTTTTCATAAATAGGAGCATACAATCAATCATCACATTCCTTCCACGTTTCTTGAACATTCATGCTGTGCAGCTTTAGGAAAACCCTGGCTTCATCAGTTCTAACATGGTAGGTATGGCCTCTTGTCCTAATCATACCAATCAGAAGAGACAAAGAGTGGTGAAAAGGAAAAAGTAAATTTAACCAATGTGTTGAGAAGAACAATAAATAAAAAGGCCTAGTGAGCATATTTTCATCTTCATTATATTGGCATGAGCTTTAGTCTTGATTTACACAGTGAATTTGGGAGCCATGACAAGAAGGAGGCATAATTAAGTGATACTGCTCAAGTTTGATTTGGTTGATCATTCTCTTCATTCTAGTCTATAAGGTAGTCCCAATGAAATGATTCTTACTGTCATTTCTGGAGAGATGTGATCTGCTTCTCAGATGTGAATATTCATGTTCCAGCATGTGTCTTCACTATCATGGATAATTTCCCCTATTTTAGTGTAGTGCACCCTCTAGGCATTTCTTAGTGGTAAGTACATCTATTGTCACGAATATGTGATTCAGTCAGTCTTGTTCCTGGAATCCAAAATGCCTAGGAAAGAAAATGACTTAAAAGGAGGATTAAGGTATCACATACAGAGCCAGAGAGACAGATGGTGTCAGGGTAAGAGTTGGCATCCTATTTCAACTATACTCACCCCTTCATAACATAGCTACTAATTAATAAATGTTCATTGTGATCCAATATAGAATAATTTATAACTTGTGTCATGAATATTATAAAACATAGAAATATTTAAATGTTATCAAATGATCATAGAGACTAGAAATAACTTGTCAGAAAATTAGTAGAACTATTAACTTGGTTTAGCATTGATTTAATCAATCACATTATTCAGACTGAAGATTATTTTATGGAAAGTCATATTGATAAGATTGCATTGAATGATAGCTGAATTGATCATTCTGTCTTTGGCTGGGATCAAGTATTCAAACAAGAGCACCATGTCTTTTTTCTAATCAGTCCCTTGGTATACAATCATGCTTTGAATTCAGATAAACAAGTGGTATTTTCTGTGGGAAACAGTGCTTGACATCAATTATAAAGCTATTAGTTTTCCTTCTTTTACTTGGACTATTTATAAATGATAAAAATCTGCTGAGTGTGAGCTAAGGGTATGATTGGTGGTAAAAACCCTTGTACAAATATTAGGACCTAAGTTAGAATGCCAGATGCCCACATAAAAACCCAGATTGACTACATGTAATGTAGCCATAGCTCTGGTGCACAGATACAAGAGGTTGACTGGAGTTTGCTGTCCAGCCATACTAGATTAACCATGATACCATGACATCAGTAAGAAGCCCTACTTCAAGTGAACAAAGTGAAGAAATGATAGAGGAGGACAGCTGATGTCATGTTCAGGGCTCCTCACACAAATGCACATGCACAAACCTGTACACACACCACATAATGCTGAATTGACGATATTTAATAGTTATTCACTATTTTATTCATAGCAGAAATCCATTAATGGCACTCATGTGCTATATATAATATTCTATAAAGTGATAGAATACAGACTTTAAGTACAATAAAACCTGAAATTAAATTTCATTAATGCATTATGAGCTTATGGTATAAGTGACTAAAGTACATACCTTAATTTATCTTATAATGAGCTTTGATAATTGGAGCCAAACATTTATTGAGATTTTTATTTTATTTGCCTAATAATGTTATACAACATTGTACCATTGGATATCAGCTGTTAAAGAACAATGAAATAAGGCACAGTTTTTGCAACTATAGAGTTATGAGAAAGTATTCAACAATTTCAAAACAACTCACAGCATCTTATAAAACTTTGGTCTGTGATATTGACCTTATAACAAATGAGAGCAAACTTTGAAAATTAAGGGACCTGAGTTCCTTCTACATGGTATTTTAAATTAAATAGGATGTGCTAATGCACAAGATGCTGTTGTTTCCTGCTAAAGCTCTCCTACTGACTTGCTATATATAGAATTTTAACTGAATATCAAAAATATGCTTTATCTAAATGAAATTCCTAAATCTAAGTTGAATAAACCATTTCACTCCACCTATAAAATGTAAGTAAAATTCCTTAGGTTACAAACGAGATTTTCCCTTGGAATTACAGTTTGCACAGTAAAAATAAGTAGAATATAAAGCAGTTTAGTTAGCACTGTACACACAAAAAATTAGATACTGACCAATAAGACACAGATTGGCATAACAAAGGACTAGTAGTATTACATAATTTCTGTAGTTTTGAAAACATTGCTCAGGAAATTAAGAGCAAATGCAGATCATTTATCATAGGACTGCATCAGACATGTAACAGCTGATTAACTTGAAAGCTCATATCTTAAAAGGAAAGCAGAGGTTGGGAATCACACATAGCATTAAAATGAAGTAACACCATCAACCCTATCCACAGTCATGATGCTCCCACCAGCACACATGGCTGTCATCCATCTTGTGCCTGACTCTGATAAAATCCATCCATCAATTATTTTTAGGTGTACATTCTAGGTGACAACCAATCTCTTAGAGCACTGTATAACTCCATGTTAATAACATGGTGTAGGAGGCCCTTCTGTTTATGTGTTGATTTCATTGGATGAATAAAGAAACTGCCTTGGCCTAGCAGATAGGACAAAACGTAGGTAGGCAGAGTAGAAAGAACTGAATGCTGGGAAGAAGGGCAGAATGGCAGACACCATGGGTTTCCTGCCTGAGACGGACGCTGGTTAAAATCTTGCTGGTAAGCCACAATCATGTGGCGATACACAGATTAACAGAAATGTGTTAAATTAAGATGTAAGAATTGGCCAATAAGAAGTTAGAGCTAATGGGCCAGGCAGTGTTTAAATCAATGCAGTTTCTGTGTGATTATTTCAGGTGTAAGCTAGCTGGGAGGTCACGACCAACAAAGGACCTGCTCTCCTTGCAATATTAACATATTAAAATACACTAAATTTTTAATGATAATTTTTCATGTTTCCTGATTTCAAAGCTTTTGTTTTGACTTTTGAGAAAGATTTTCATATAACCAAGGCTGGTCTCAAATTCACTATATCTTTACAAATGACCTTGAGCTCCTAATAGTTCTGCCTCTATCCCTCAGATGCTGAAATTACAGGAAAGTGCAGGCACACATATCTCAGTCTCTTCGTCCTAATTTTGTTCTTAGAATGTGTTTATTTCTTTGATCCCTTACTCCTTAGAACTAATTAATAGATAGAATGTCTAATTTCTATCAATTCAAAAACTCTGCCTTTATCAACAACTTCAAAAACAATTTGTAAGAAGGTGATTTTCTTGTTTATATTGCACAGGGATATAGTAACCACTTTAGAAGCTGTAAAAAAAGAAAAGGTATAATTTTTGATGTTTCACATGGAGAAGTATAGGCTCTGACATATTCATTATAATTTTATCTTTTAGCATTAAATATGTGTTATGGGGAAATGATAAGATATTAATGAATGGAAGCAAGTATAATGTGTTTTAAATTCTCTAAACCTGGACAAAAACAATCCTTTCTCTTTCTTTTGTTTTTTCATTTTTTTATTTTTTATTTTTTTATTTCTTTTTATTAATTATTATTATTTAAAAAATTCCACCACCTCCCCTCCTCCCAATTCCCACCCCATCCTCTCATCCCCCTTCTCCCTCCCTTTCTGGTCCTAAGAGCAGTCAGGGTTCCCTGCCCTGTGGGAAGCCCAAGGACTTCCCCCCTCCATCAAGTTCTAGGAAGGTGAACATCCAAACACACTAGGCTCCCAAACAGCCAGTACATGAAGTAGAATCAAAACC
>LOJH01026939.1:0-18222 GCA_001685095.1 Ellobius talpinus
TATGTATGTATACGTGTATGTATGTATGCATGTATGTATGTATGCGTGTATGTATGTATACGTGTATATATGTATATGTGTATATGTATATATATTTATCTTACTTTCATGTTTACCATCATGGGCTGGTTTTGAAAATATAATTCTTGAAACATCACCTTTCCCACGGGTGTGAGCATGTTTTACAATACCAGAGCAGAACAAAGACAGCTGGGCCCACAAACCCTAACATATTTAGCTTTCTGCCCTTTTACAGAAAATGTTTTCTGTCACCTAATATAGGAAAAGAAAAATTCATTGATTTCTCTTGGCATAAACTATGCAGAGAAAAAAAACTTTGCTAGAGAAGAAAATATAACCAGTATGATGGGTTTGTTTCTTTAGTACAGTCTTCTCCCCTGGAGGGAGCTGGGATAGTGTGCTTCATGTTTATATTAATCATGCTAACTCTCCTTCCTGAATACCAAAACTCTCTCTCTCATCATTTTCCTTCCAGGTTGGCCAGAAGCCTTGCGTCTCCCACTCGTTTAGGTAGTAATGAGGTGTGGAACTATCTCTGAGCCCTGAGCTGTGGAGAGCTGCTGTTCTTTGTTTCAATCCAGTCCTTTGGAATCCTGGGTTCTACCACCTTCCTTTCCCCTAGGACTGAGAAGAGCCCCTTCTAAACCGGCATTTGTCGTCTATTTCAATGCATTGTAACAGGACCCTAAGGGTTTCCCCCCAGAATATTGAACAAAGGCATTTCCCCTCCAGGGTTTCCATGGGTTACTCCAGCTTTTTAATGCTCTAGCTGTTTGCCCTTGTTTCTCAGACGCTGCAATTTTCTCCACATTACTAATGAATCTCATCAGGCCCATTCGGAGACTGCTTCCCCAGCTTGCAAGGCTGCCATGAAATACTGAATATTAAAGGGGAAACTTAGGAGACCCCCGTGAAGGGAGAGAGGCAACAGGACGTGTGGGATGAAACGCTTTCTAGTTGAGCTATATTATAGAGATAAACTCAAAACCACTTCACAGATATTTAATTTATTTGTATTTTCATTATTTCTGCATAACATTCAGTCCTACATGACAAATTCATGAGGTACATGGAAAACCCAAGAACACTCATACACAACAGAAAATCACTGTGTGGAAAGAGCAGTCACACTGCTCCAAGGAGTTTTACACACAGAGTCCTGTTCAAGTCCCACAGCAGTCAAATGGGTAAGACGGTACAAAAGGGGAGTCATAGAAAATTGTTTTCATTCCTATTTAAATTCGTTTATTCTCCTCTTTTCAGTGCTAGAGATGGAACTCAGGATCTCATGTATGCTATGCAGGAGACCACACCCCTCTTAGTTATTCAGTTCTTACATAGAAGAGTCCTTTACATTTTTCAATATTCACACATGAAAAGCTTCATGACTATAGAGCAACATCCCTCCCCACCTCTCTCCTCCACCCACCCAGCGCTTCCTTCCTGTTTTCAGTACATCCTGTTGGAGATACTGTATGTAGGCCAGTACATGGATCTAAATGTGACCTTCCTTCTTTTTACAAAAATATATCAGGTTGATGTATTCATTATTTTGAACTGAATGGTTTTCTCAGTGGTGTATCCAAGAGATCTTTCAAGTAGTACATGACAAATTTCTTCTTTCTTATGGTTGATGGGAAACGCCCTTCTGTATGCTGTGAATATATTTTATTACCATCGGTTAATAAAGAAACCGATTTGGCCAATAGCCAGACAGAATAAAGCCAAGTGGAAAATCCAGAGATACAGGGAGAAAAAGGGCAGAGTCGGGGAGACGCTAGCAGCCGCCAAAAAGCAAGATATGAGGTAACAAACCACAAGCCTCATGATTAAATATAGAATAATAGAAATGGGTTAATTTAAATTGTAAGAGCTAGATAATAATAAGCCTGAGATAATAGGCCAAAAAGTTTGTAACTAATATTAAGCCTCAGCTTGGTTATTTGGGAAATGATGGGTGGGAGAGAAACCTCCAGTTACATATGGTTTCATAGCATTTTATAGATAAACTTTGATCTGTTATTATCACAATTCTTACAACAATTATTGCTATTTTCAGTGCAAGGAACTGAACTCGGGACCTTGGGTATACTCAGCAAGCACTCTGACTACCTAATCTCCAGCCTCTCCCCCTTTTGATTTGTTTAAATAATTTTATGTTGATGTATTTTTAAGTTGCTTCTGATCGTATTTTCTCTCTCTCTCTCTGTTTTGTTTTGTTTTTTCAAGACACGCTTTTTCTGTGAAGCCCCAGCTACCCTAGAACTCGCTCTGTAGAGCAGCCTGGTCTCGAACTCAGAGATCTGCCTGCCTCTGCTTCCCAAGTGCTGGGATTATAGGCATGCACCACCTCCTACGCAGCCTGATCATGTTTTCTAATAAGAAACCTCATACTTGGGTCCAAACTATGTATGTATTTTTAAAGTTCCCAAGTATTATGAATTTCCCTCCAAACAGTAAGACAGAGCTTTCAGATAACTGAGACAAAACTGATCAGTTAATTTTTAAAGAACCTAAATTTAGAATGAATATCTTTTAAGCAGAAAACAGGAGGTGCACACATTGATGTGTCTGCACATTAGGGAAGCCACCAATCATTTATGAAATATAACGGAAGCATCTGCCAGAGGAAGAGGAAGAAGTAGTTGTTCTTGCTGACTCTGTCCTCCATGCTTCCTGTCCTTGTTCCCTGAGCCTGAGAGCAAAGTGATAGCTCTACAGCCAGCCAGCATGGGTTTACATCCTGCCAACCTAAGTCTATGTTACTGAGATTGGGGTTCTTCTGCCTTCACTGAAAAGTTGAAGAAATTAATTCCATATACCTAAAAATAGAAGGTTAGAGAATGTGCTGGCTAGTTCATGTCAATTTGGCATAAGCTAGAAACATCTGAGGAGGGAAATTGCCCCCATGAAATCAGGCTGTAGGCAAGCCTGTAGGGCATTTTCTTACTGATTGATGGGGGCAGCACACTGTGGGTGGTGCCACCCCTGGACGGTGGTCTCACATTCTATAAGAAAGCAGCTGAGCAAGCCATAACGAACAAGCCAGTAAGCAATTCCTCCATGACCTTGCATTAACTCCTGCCTCCAGCTTCCTGCCTTGACTTCCTTCAGTGATGGACTTTAACCCTTGACTCCCCAATTTGCGTTTTAGTCATAGTGTTTCACTGCAACATAAATAACCCTAACTAAGACAGAAATTGGTACCAGGAGAGTGGGGTGTTGCTGTGACAGGCCTGCCCATGTTGTTTTGGGGAGGACTGTGGAAGGATTTTGGAACTTGGAGTGGGAAAAGCCATTGAGTCCTGAGAGCTCAGTGAGCTGTTCTGTGGGAAATAGAAGATAACAACGTCGAAAGAAATGCAGATGATGGAGGCCTGGCTTGTGACGTTTCAGAGGGAAGTTTAAAGACTCTATCAGGGCCATTTGTTATTTTAAATTAAGATTCTGTGATTATGGTTAGTTGTGGCTAAAATATCAGCCATGATTAATAAGAAACCAGAACTACTGAAGGCAAACCTTTTCGTTAATGGGACAATTGATGCTGATCAACTGGAACTAAGACATTAGTGGTGATTAAGAAGGAATTAAGAGCCAGGAGGTAGTGGTGAACACCTTTAATACCAGCATTTGGGAGGCAGAGATGGGTATATTTCTATGATTGCAAGGCCAGTCTTATCTACAAAGTGAGTTCCAGGAACTAGGACTGTTACACAGAGAAACCTTTGTTGGATGCCCACTCATTCATTCCCAGTCCCCAGCCCTGAAATAATCACACAGAAACTGTATTAATTAAAACATTGCTTGATAAGTTTGCTCATGCATATTTCTAACTAACTCTTACATCTTTTATTAACCCATTCCTATTATTTTGTATTTTACTACAAGACTCATGGTTTACCAGTAAGGTTCTCTGGAGTCTGTCTCCTTCGGCAGCTACATGGCATCTCCCTGACTCCACCTTCTTTTCTCCTCTCTCTGCTTGGAATTTCTGCCTTGTTCTATTCTACATTGCAATAGACCCAAAGCAGCCTCTTTATTAACAAATGACTCACAGCATACAGAGGGGAATTCCACATCAAACATTGTCTCAAAAAATTAAAAAGAGAGAGATTAATAAGAGCTAGCCTAGTGGTGGTGGCACTCAAGGGGAAGAGGCAGGCAGATTTCTGAAGTTGAAGCCAGTCTGGTCTACAGAGTAAGTTACAAGACAGCCAGAACTATACAGAGAGACCCTGTCTTGAAGGGGGGAAAAAAGGAGGAGACCAGCATCACTGAAGTGAAATCTTCTGAAAAACGTTTCCTCCGAGTCAGCGCATGCAAGCTGTGTTCAGAGGAGACCAAGGTTGTATCTTGCACTGACAGTCAAATTTGGTAATGTGTAAGAGTCACCCGGGTACTGGTTTTGAAGGCATGAGAGGTTATAAAAAGCAGCTAAGGCTTGGCACTATGAGAGGCCAGGAGAACCTACTGAAGAAGGTGCAGCCTCAGTAGCACTTAAAGACCTGGGTTGGAAGGAATTGTGCAGAGAAGTTGATACTTGGCACTATGAAGGGAACCCAGAAGAAGCTATTGGTGAAAGTTCAACCCAGGTGGAGCAGGAGACCCCAGCATTTTGTAGTTACAGTATCATGGGATGGCCACCAAGAACAAGAGCAGAAGTGGAGTGGACCCTGGTCCATCCTAGAAGATGAGCCATGTGTGCTGCAGAGGGCAGAACCAGAGAAGTGGCTCAAGTCCCTTGAAGGAGCTCCAAAGATCATGAGTGGATCCAGTTATGTGACATTGAGCTATTTTTACTGTTGGAGTTCGGTTTTGCTTTGTTCAGATTGTGACTGTGCCCTTGGTCTTCCCTCTTGAAGCAAGAAAGTATACTTCATTTAATTTTTTATTTTATAGGAGCCCACAGTAGACTTTAAACATTTTTTTAAGATTTTGGAGTTTTACAGAGACTTTGGATTTTAAAAGAGGCTAAATAATTTAAAAGAGACAACGTTTAAAGTGTTTGAACTTGCACAACTGTGGGACTTTTTAAGTTTATAAAATGTTTTCAGTTGTGATGTCTTTATTAGTATGTGATATTGGGAGTAAACAAGAAAGGAAAGATGTGCTTTTATGTCCAGTCGACAAGGGGTCAGTTGTGCTGACTAGTTTTATGCTTACTTGGCAAGAGTCATAGACCTCTGAGAGAAGGGAATCTCAACTGAGAAAACAGAGAAGGTAAAGAAGCTTAATGAAGACCTTCCAAGTAGTCAGGTCCTCAGCACCTCTTGGCAAGTTGTATCCTCACCAAACACTTTTGACCCCCAATGAGCCACTGTCCATGGTGCTGACAACAGCCCCACCAGCTGAGGTATATATAATTGCTTTTCCAATTCCTGGGTGCATAAAACAAACTATACATTAACATCCCAGGGATTATGTACCAAAGAAAATAAGGGGAATGAAAGGCAAAATCCCCCCCAATCCCGGGGGGAGCACTACTTAGAAAGACACAAGATCCAATGGTAAAGGGGAGGGATCGGCGTGTGATGTGGTACTGTTTACACATTGTCACAGATATTAAAAGATAATTCTCCACTTCCATGCTAGGCATGGGAAGCATAGGCATGTTGTCCTGTGCTCTTTGATGCTGCATGAATGAGTCCCCTGAGGACTTAAAGAAAAGTGAGGCTTTTGAACGGGGCTGTGGAAAGGGTTGTATCAAATTTCTTGAGCAGGCAATTTCAGAAGCAGGATGGATTGCCATCTGCCTGAGCTGGTTTCACTGTAATCCTGCCAAAGGCTGGGAGTAGGCTGGGTAACCTCTTGAGACCCTCATGGCATTTGAAGTTAGAACTTCAATGAAAACATTCATCCTGTTCTTGCTCTTTCGCTCTGAGCTTCGGGACACCCTGGATTTAAGCTAAAGTCACATCACAGGTTATTCTGATCATTTTATCTTCTCCAAAGTTAGTTGCCTTCAAGTGTTGTTTTAATAAAAATGAGACATTAACAACTCTCTCAACCTGTCGTTTATTTCCCTGGCCAGCATAGAAGTATAGTGCAGAATGCAAACCCAATAAATCCATTTGTGCCTCCATGCCACACTGGAATTGAACAATCTCCTTTTCACTCATATGATTATGTTTGAAAATTTTTATACTTCACTACAAAAAAGAAACATTTTGACTTATACAAGATTCAAATATAAAACATGTTCATCTTTACTTGCGGATGCTTGGTTTCTTATTCATATTTAAAATGGCAGGTTTCAAATTGGAAAGAGCAAGCAATGTTGAGGACTGGGACAGATATTCCACAAATTCTAGGATACATTGTCCAGTCTTTTAAACAACTTCGCTGGCAATAGAGTTGGCTTTGCTTGGATGGCTATGATAACAGTTATTGTTGCTACAGGAACAGACAGGTTTTTAAGCTGTGTGGGCTCCAAGAGTCTTGCCTATGAGCAGTCAACGCAGGATCCAATAGCAGAGCAGTAGACATAGTCCTCAAGGACCCATCAGTGTATCCTCATGGGGCAAAATTTCCCCACAGCCTCTGGAGAAAGCTCATTCTCCCCGAGGGTCATCTGACTCTGCACGTAAGTGCTGACTCATCTGATATTCCAGGCTTGGGGACCGTATGAATGTTCTTCTCCAAGCCTCTACCTTGATTCATCTCCAAACTCAAATTCATTTTAGAAAAACTATTTAAGGGCATTAATACTGTCCTCTCTTCCAGATCGCTGTTTCCCATTGTCTTTTCTTATATGCAGGCAACACATAATTGTTTCTAATGCCACTGCTGTAATCCTCTCTGCCAAAGCATGGGTGGCAAAGACAGGACAACATGTCCCTTTCTGCTCTACCAAAGCTTATCGGAACTGAGGGAATAATGAACTTGACAATGTTTTCCAATTTTTCAGTAATCCTGTCTGAGTTAGAGTTTCTAATGTTGCAATGAACTACCATGACCAAGGAGCAAGTTGGGGAGGAAAAGGTTTTTTAGGCTTACACTTCAGCATTGCTGTTCATCACTGAAGGAAGTTGGGATAGAAACTCAAAACAGGGCAGGATTCCAGAAGCAGGATCTGTGCACTCCACATAGTGGAAGGAGAGACTAACTCCTGCCAAGCCATTCTCTGGCCTCCACATGTATAGACACACACACAAACACAAGCAGGAACACACATATACCATACACACAACACACACATATAGTGGCATTTCATTTGTATTTTAATAAATAAAGCTTGCCTGAAGATCAGAGAGTAAAACAACCCCACTGGTCAGCCTTACGGACCAGGCAGTGATAATACACACCTTTAAACCCAGTAACCACACTAGTTTGCCATAGAAGGCATTTATGTGCATGCCTTTAATCCCAGCCCTAGAGAGGAATATAAAATAGGAGGAGACAGCTCACAGACACAGTCTCATTTTGAGATTACTGGAGGTAGGATCGCCATTTTTGGACTGAGGTCAAGGTAAGAGCCAGCCGCTGGCTACTTTGCTTTTCTGGTCTTAAGGTTGGACCCCAATATCTGTCCCTGTGTTTTATTATTTATGCTTCACATACACATCACACACACACACACACACATACACCTTACCCACTGGGCCATCTCATCAGCCCAAGTTAATACCTTCTTAATGTAGTAATCATATTTTAAATTCTAAGCAACTCTTTGTTTTTGAATTGGTTTTTATAGCATTGTATTCTTATTTATCCAAGCTGTTTACTAGCTGAGCCATATCCCTGTCCACAAAAAGGAACTTTGAGTAGTCCTCAGAGAGTGATCCTCTTCGCTTAGAACAAAAATAAAAATACAAAAATACAAAAGAAATAAAATCACATAGCCACGCCCTCACCTTTAAGACTAACAAATTCTATGAGCGTATGAAGACATAGTTACTCTGGTATAGGACTATAAATTGATATGGAAATACAAATGAAGATACTTCCTAGTCATAAGTTTCACTTCTAAATATTGTCCCTTTAGATATGTTCTTGTATGATTGTCACTGCAATATTGTTTTAATAGATTAAAATGTCAAACAGCCTATTATAAAGCAGGTTAAATTCATCATAGAATGTGAACAAACTTCTGTGTTTTATAAGAACAAAAAAATGAATATCCAGGCATGTGTGGCACATACTGCAATCCCAGGACTTGGGAGACTGAGGCAGGAGGATTACAAGCTCAAGGCTAGCCAGGGCTACATAGCATGATCCTGTCTCAAAATGGGAGAGGGAGGAAACAGAGGAGAAGGTGGAAGGAAAAGAAAAGGGGGGAGGGGAGGGGAGGGGAATGGAGGGGAACGGAGGGGAATGGAGGGGAGAGGAGGAGTATGGGAGAAAGGAGGAGAAGGGAAGGGGAGCGCTTGTATGTGAACTGAAATGAAAAACATACTAGTTTGAGAAAGAACACAAAGAACAGAATTTGTAACATTTATTTTGGTTATCTACCCCTATGCAATAAACTATTACCCAAGCATAATAGACATCCATTTTATTCTGCTCTCAAATTCTGCAGGGCGGGGTTTTCAGAAAAGGCACAGTGGGCAGTTTGTTCTGTTATGTGTGAGTCTTCAACCAAAAAGACTGAGAGCTGACTTGACGCCAAGAGACTGACTCTACCTGGAGTCTTCACACATCTAGCAGTTAATTCTAGCTAAAACCTCAGATGGACCTGCTGATCAGCTCACCCATTATATCTTTTGTTGTGTATCCTGGGCATTCCCAGAGCATGGCAGCTGGGTTTTAAGATCAAGTGTCCAAAGAGACAAGAAACTAGCAAAGGGTTGCCACCACCACATCCTATTGGCCGAGGCAGTCCCTCTATACAAGAGGAAGGTGCTTAAGCCTCATTGCTTATTGGGAAAGCTATTGAAATAATAATCACAATAGATTGGATAGAATATAACATGGTAGTTATCTTTGAAAAGTACTAACAGTGTAGGTTATGATTTGGATAAGTGTGTGTGTGTGTGTGTGTGTGTGGCTTTTATACATAGAACTCCTTTAAAATGCAGAGACAGCAAACACCAACTGCCTCTGAGAAGGGAACTAACCGTTTAGAGAACAGGAGTTAAGAGGACAATTTTTACTCCAATATGTAACCTGTTCAAAATGTTCACACACAGCCCATGTACTTCCAAAGATAACGAGCCAATCCTGAAAGCTTCTAAAGAAAAAAAAATGCTTCTGAGGGCAAGATGACCCTAAAAGAAAGCACAACATTTGCCATGTAAGCCTAGTGACCTGAATTCACTCCCCAGAACCCACATAAAAGTAGATGGAAAGAACTGACTCCACAGAGTTTCCCTTGACCTCCATGGGCACACAATGGCACTCACCCTCCACTCCCACCCCTCCCATGCATGCATCACACATACTGTGGTGGCCTGAATGAGAATGCCCCCCATTATAATTTCACATATTTGACTCCTTGATCCCCAGCTGGTGAAACTATTTGGGAATTAGGTGATGTGTGACCTTGCTGGAGAAGGTGTATATCACTCAGAGTGGGCTTTGAGGTTTCAAAAGATTCCAGCCATTCCTAGTATGTACTTCCTGCCTCCTGCCTAGGGATCAGCATGGAAGCTCTCAGCTACTGCTCCAATCCCACATCTGCCTGCCTGCTGCCATGTCCCCACCATGATGGTCACGGACTCTAACCCTCTGAAGCTGAAGCTCCAAATAAACCCTTTCATGAGTTGTCTTGATCATCGTGTTTTATCACAGCCATAGAAAAGTAACTAAGGAGCACACATACAATAATAATAAATACTTTTTAGAAACAATCAAGGAATCCCCAAGGAATTTGAACCCTGAGTGACAGCTGACTTCTTTGGAATCTAGAAGATACAGGGCAAAGGCTGTATCACTTGAAGAAGTAATTTCAAAACTAGATCACACCCAGAAATCTTACCAATTAGGTATGAGGTGGAAAAGGAGTTTTGTGAGGCCGCTACAGTTGTAAATATTTCATCTCCCATGTACATTGTTCAAAAAATGCTATTAAAAAGTGCAAGCCATTAATGCTCTATAGAAAAAAATATGCCCAGGACTGCTATGATTCCTACAGCAGATAACATTTCCATAGCTGTATTAAACCCAAAGTTATGGCTTAAGTAAGAAAGCACATATCAACTCTCTGAGATATCAGAGGGAAGAGAACTATTGGATGGAAACAGAAACTATGAAAGAGATAGAACACCTTCTTTTAAACACCCAGCATTCAAATATCAGGAAGCATTCAGGCAGGATGGCTCACATCATTAACTCTAGCATTTGGGAGCCAGAGGCAGACAGACCTCTGTGAGTTAGAGGCAAACCTAATCTACATAGTGAGTTCCAAGTCAGCTAGGGCTACACACAAAGCAAGCTAGCAAAATCCAGCATCATTTGGAAATCTAGAGGACAATAGCAAAACTCAGCAACCTCAAATATTAAAAATGATTGTCTTTTTCTCAGACAGTCTTATGTGCCCAAGGCTACCCTCACACCCACTAGTTATTAGCCAAGGATTACCTTGAACTTCCGATCCTCCTACCTCTGTCTCCTGAGTAATCCCATGACCAAGTTATGTCATGCTAGGGTTATTTGTCTCTTTCCTAGTGCTGTGATAAAACCCCATGAGAGAGGTAACTCAGAGAAGAAAGAATTTCTTTGGACTTATGATTCCAGAGGTATAAGAGTCCATCACGGCAGGAAGTGTGGCGGAACAGCTGAGAGCTCACATCTTGATTCAAAAGCAGAAAGCAGAAGAAAGAAAACAGAAAAACAAATTCTGAAATCTCAAAGCCCACCCTGAGACACACTTCGTTCAGCAAGACCACACCCCCTAAACTTACCCAAACAGCACCAACATTTGGGAAGCCTAAACAGGACATTCTCATTCAAATTACCACAAGCTCCAACTAGGGGTGTTCGCCTTTTAATCTTAGGAGTAAGCAGGTGGAAAGAAGAGACCACTTTATCTTTGTAATAAAACCTAGCAAGCTATTCAATGTGTGTGTGTGTGTGCACATATACTTGTGTTTATCAATAACAAATATATTTAATTTTTCCAATTTAAAAAGCTTTTATTTTTCAGTAACATTTTTAGATGTAGTGTTACTGTGTTAGTGTATGATGTGTGTCTGTGCACACATGCGCACATACATGATATAGCTCGTGTGTGGATGTCAGAGGACAACTTTGTGGAAGCAATCTTCTCCTTCCACCTTTACATGGTGAGTTCTGGGGATCAAACTCAGGTCATCAGACTTGCACGGCAAGTGCTTTACCGGCTGAGCCATCTCACCAGGCCTAATATAAACCAGTGCTGGTACCCAGGATGGTGATGTAGCCCGGTGGTTAGCTGCTTGCCTAGCATGCACAAGTTTCAAGTCTCAGAATTAAGAGGAAAATAAAAAGAAGGCTACTATCCAGTAATGATTGCTATTGTCCTATGTCATCAGAAATCGGACTCTGTTTCTGAAGCTTTTTCAAAATCCAGCCTTCACCTAACCAAGCTGTTAACAAAAGGATGTTATCTACAAAGGAATCTACCCCACAGGAGCAGAGCCCATGAGGCAGGAATTTAAGGATCAGCAGTAAAACTGGTACTGTGCCAAAGCCAGAGATGAGAGGAGGCAAGCAGGGGGCTTTGGGCTGTGCGCATATGTAACAAAGAGAGCTTATCTGTGTCCCGTCCCTGTGCTTTGACTCTCTGAACCTCTGTTCATCACACACCTACTGTCATTCATGCCTCCAGTCCTCTTTAAGGTAGGAACAAGTGGTCTAGGGACTGGAGGTTTGTCTTTGTGCTGGTTTGCACAGCAGTCTTGGTGGATGTGTGGAACCTCCCTGGGCGGATGCTGAGGAAGCGCTACATCACAGGAGGCTGCGAAGGAGCTGTTCTGAAAGACTCTAAGCAGCCAGGCAGCCTCCTTAGCATTCATGACTTTATTATCTACTGAGAGCCATGATGTCCACCATCTGAAAATCTGGTGTGTATCACCCAAAATGCTCCCCCTGGAGCACAGCCAAAGCCCTGTGTTAGTTGGTGCACCTGAAGTGAGAACTCACAAAAGTCTATTTAACAATTTATTAAGGGGTACAAGGAAAAGACAAGCTCATGAATACAGAGCAAAGCAGATGCCGCTGCTGATTCAGTTGCAGTCATCCAGCCGTTCTGCCCAAGTTTAAAGCGCACCAACGGCAAGCCGCTTCTTCGCTTCTTTGCCACTTGCTCCCGCTCTGACCACACCAACAGAGAGAGCAAGACCTCCTCCTCAGTTTTATTGGGTCATGTACTCAGAGAAAATCACGCCCATAGGGCAAGTCACCCCAAAAGTCATTGACTACAAGAATCAAGTTTCCATAACGTGTACTCACTGCCTACGGTCTCCAGTAACCTCTCAATCAACTGTACCCCCAAACAATAGGGGGACATGTGACATGGGTACCTAATATGTCTCTCTCATAAGGGATTAGACCGGAGGTGGAAATGTGATTAAAAATATACCTGCTTCTAAAGTCTATCCAGCTGAGGACTCTGCTGCTCAGGTCCCATGTGGGTCAATATGATTGCGGGATCCTGGCAGCCAGCCATGTGCCTGCTATGGGAGCAAAGGGACAGTACAGAATGGAAGGAGGTTGACCAAAAGCTGGCAGCAGAAGTCAGACCCCTGTCCTTCAGTCTGCTTTCCGTGGGCCTGTTCTAGCCCAATGTCTGCTCCCTGGCAACTAGAACACTAGTGACTAAGAAGACAATGTGGTTGTGACTCTCAGAGACAAGTCTCCGGAACTGTGGCCTCCTGCAGACGGCTGGGGCTGCGCAGCAGAGCCTGGGATGGGGTGACAGTCAGGCCTGGCTTGGAACCTTAGTTCCAACGCTTGTTACTGGCAGAGCCTCTTAAAATTTACTCTGTCCAGCCCACCACGAGCATCAGCAAAGCTTGTGCTAAGTTCCTGCCACAGTGCTGGGCCCAGAGCCATTTTCCATCTTTTCGGCCCCCATGTGTACCCCAAGGGAGTTGGTTCATCAAACACCGTCCCTTGCTTCATTCTCTAGAAGGGATGTGCTGCTGCTTGGCCATCTATGTGCTTTGCTCTGCTTCATTTTAATTGCAAACTTCAGAAATAGTCTGAATTTTTATGGGATTGCTCTAAGGTCAGTAGTTTAAATTGCTAGTCATGGGTATGACTTTGAATGATTGAATTAATGATGCATAAATATATACATAATGACCTGCATTTGTTAATAGAAATTAAATGAAACATCCAGAATCCTAGTAGTCTAGGAGACTGCACAGCCTGAGATTAGGGCCTTACCCCCTGAGTAAACTGGAGCCAGCTATCTCTGGGCCTAAAGAACACATCCCCCAGCAGGAGCTCCATTCTCTCCTGGGGAGATGTTTCCAAAAGATCAAAAAGTAAGAGGGATGGAGCTGGATGCCAGAGGTGCAGTCAGGTAAGGCCATGCCAAGATTACTCAGCCTTTTTCCCCCTCTAAGCAGAACAGAAGTGAGTTTCAAAGTTTCAGTTGTGCTAGAAGGTCAGGACTGCATTTGCAAAACAAAATATTAAAATGAGTCATATATTCAAGCGGCCAGAGGACTGTTTACAGCATTGGCTCTGGGGAGAAACAGCTGACTGACCTTAAGCAAACATCTCAACTCCAACGTGGGCGCTGAGAGCAAGAGCTTGTGGAAAGCAGGGGTGCCGGCTCGCCTTCCTTGCTATCTGGGCATTTGATCAACATAAGGTCAAGCTTCCATCTTCTGTGGCTTCCATCTGATGGCCGCTTCTCAGTCCATCATCTGGGTTTTCTAGACCACCAGGGTAGTGGAAGCTCCAGCAGCAATAAGCGCACAGCAAACACATACTCCTTGCTCTGTGTGTGTGTGTGCACAGAGATGTGTGTATCATTGAGTTTTCAAAAGTCTTACTGCAGATCAAAGTCACTGACATGCACTATCTACTCAATACTTGTCTCCAACCTTGATTTAAAAGCTTTATTTTCCCAAAACCTGGAATCCCTGGTGTACCATGGGATATAATCATCAATAAAAGGAATTAAACAATTGGCTGAAAGTTCCAGGACAAGGTGCCTGGCTGACCCAGTGTCTATTCTCACTCTGAAGGGTCTCCCTCTGTGGTCTGATTAAATGAATCCTGAAGTATCCTGCTACGCCTGGAAGACATTTTTATCTGAAGTCCTTGCCTATAAAGTAGAAGAGGGAAATCTGAGCCCTTACAAGTATCAAACATAATATAAGGTCAATCGCAGACACTATTACAAGAAGTCGGGTGTTTTGACATCATATTATAAATTACAAGTCACTTCTGGTGATATAACTTTTTGTATTAGAATTTTATTCCATTTGCTCAGAAGTTCCATCTCCCTGGCCCCAGAAGCTTCTCCTAAAGAAGCTAGCGGCCAACTGTGCATGCCAGGAACCAGAATCGGAGAGGACTCGCTTGGTCAAGCACTAACTCCCCTCAGAGGTACTCCAGTTGTTCCTCAAGACATAGAATAGTAAAAGTACTCCCATTCAAATAGGAGCTGTTGCCCCACAGTCAATCCCATTCTTTTCTTTTTGTTTTTATTTGCTCATTTATTTTCTAAGACGAGGTCTTATTCTATAGTATAGGCTGGCCTGGAACACATTATGTAGACCAGGCTGTCCTCGGCTCATGACAAGCCTCCTGCCTCAGCCTGGTCTCAGCTCACGACAATCCTCCTGCCTCAGCCTCTCATGTGCTGGGATTATAAGCATGATCCTCCATGCTCAGTCTCCTTTTCTTTTACAGAGGGCTGCAGACATGGTTTGGCGGCACTTTCCTCGAGTGTTTAAAGCCCTAGATTCAGTCATTAGCACTGAAAAAGAAAGAAATAAATGAAAACGCAAGCATAATTATAAATTAGTAGTTTAGATTATCTCTCAGTGTGGTCCTGGAAAAATGCTGTGGGATTTTTTTTTAAATCTTAACTAGCATTGGGCATAGAGCAAATACTTTATTTTGAAATGTTCTCCAGCACAAAGCCTGACCCAGCACATGACGGACACAGAGGGAAAGCAGCTCCAAACCTATCAATACTGATCTATCGGAAAGCAGGAAACAGCTTTCCCTCTTGTCTATTTAAATATGTACCTGAGGTTTACAGACACAAAGGTGCCATTGTGAATGACCTAGAGAACTAGCCGACTTTGACAAAGGCCCCCATTTACAGCCAGACTCATCAAACACATCACCTAAAGAACGGGAAGGTTCTTAGCAATGAAAACACTCAGGGCTGCTGGCTTTCTGGCCACGCATGCTTCTGTCCCACTACAGAGTCCTTCTTAAAACCTTTGTGCCATCTGCTTGGGAGGTTGTTTAGACTAAGTGTGATGATCTCATGCCAAAAGTGCATGGAAGTGCTGTTTTACTCTGACATTTAGTGAGAGAATTCTTGAATAAATTAAAAGACCCCGATACATTCATTTGCAATACACACATTTGTGAAGGTTTTCTGCTTTCAAACGCTACACAGACATATCACATCGGAAAAATCTTAGCAAAGGTCAGCCTTGTCTCCCTACAGGTGACTCTGCATTATTCACTCCAGTCCAAGCCTATCATGGATGCGGGAATAAAGAACCATACTGAACCTAATAAATTCCAGTCCTCACTAAGAAGACCATCCAACAGCAATCTGGAAGCTCCGTGAAGATAATGGCAATAAAGCAGCTGACTAATGCAATCCATTCTTGCCAGCTAGGATAGCTGCAAATGAGCTCCCATGATCCAGCAACCTCTTGTCGAAGTAGAAACTGAAAAATAGAGACACAGTGAGATGGGCTAGAAGCATCAAGGCAACAGGACTGGAAAAAAAAAGTCTGTCAGCGAGACATGAGACCCCAAATTGTTGTGTAATTAAAGAGTAGAGCCCTCAGAGCAGATAAATACTACCAGCCTAGAGCAGTCTCTCTGACATCTGCTTCTAGGGACAGAAAGACGGGGGACCAGGGAGAGGCCTGTGGGATGCTTCTAGCAACACACTGATCTGGAGCAAATGCTTCAAGGTGCTGATACCTTTACTCTGATTATGCAAATCTAAGACAGTCTACCAGCCGCTGTGCCTTCCTAGATTTACTTCCTCCTCTCCTCTCCAAAAGCAACCCAGCATTAAATCTCAGCTTTGTTTTTCCAAATTGTTCATCTCCCCTGGAAACAACAAATCTTATTTTTAAAACTCCTCAGCCCTGGGAGTGATGAATTTGTCTTTAAATCCCAGCCCTTAAGGGAAATAGGCAAGACAATCACATGTTCAAGGCTAGCTTACAGCTACTACATGAGGAGTTCCAGACCAGCCTAGGCTACAGTCCTAAAAAGAAAAAAAAATGAAGAAAGAAAGGAAAAAGGAAACAGAAATTGAAAAGAACAACAATAATAATGAATTTCAAAATAAATAAGTAAAAATCCCTCCATGAGGTGCTGTGGTACATGCCTCTAATCCCAGAACTCAGAGGCTAAAACAGAAAAGTTATTAATTCAGTCTGTGCTGCAAAGCAAGACTCTGTTTAAAAAAAAAATCCCTCAGTACAAACACAGTTATTTAAGGATCCAACTTAAAATCCCTGGCAACTGCTCTCGATAACTTGACGTTTTTGTTTATTTCATTGTTTTTTTAGAAATTGATTTAAGAAGTCATGGTATAAATTTATGCTATAATTACCTTGAAAAATGTTTTTCAGATAATAAATCAAATTTACATAAAAGCTGGTTTCCTTTTTGATGGAGGAATTATCTGTCTGTTAAAGCAGGCCTGCGCCTCCCCTATCACTACACCTTTTAAGTTAATAAAACTCAAACTCCATGACAAATTGGTAACCTGGCTTTTCAGGTCCAGATTTAAAGGTAGTGCAGTTTAGACAGATCTGCTATGGACCACAGTTTTGTGCATATATATCAAGGAGACCTTAGCCAGAATTCCTTTTGGTCTATAGCACTCCCAGACTAAACTGGGCCGGAGCCAGCTACGGTTGCATTAGGCCCTGGGGACTCAATATGGGATACTGAGGTTCACTGGGAGCCTAACCCCAAAAGGAAGCCTTGCAGACATTCCAGAGACCCAGAGATGAGATACGATGCTATGCAGGCACCTACTGAGGTGCTTGTGATGGTCTCCACCTTTTAGGGTTAACTCTGATTTTCAAAATGAGCCACATACATACCTCCTATAACAGGCTAGAAATGGATTGCACACTAAAGACTTCACTGAAAGCTGGGAGGAAAGAATTAGGGGAAGCCTGCGGGTCTCTAGACCAAGGAGCAGCAGTTGCCAGGGCAATGCTGACATCCAGAGAGAGCCAAATTGTGGAAGAAGGGCCTCCCACAGGAAGCTGAGCACACAAAGACAACCTTGGTTCATTTGAAGCCCAGTTGTTTTGGGGTGATAACCTAACCCTTTCCATAAACCCCTCCTATCTGTTGCCAGTTCCTCCTAGTAACTGACCAAGTCAGTAGCTAGATGTCAGGAGCATCGGGGAGATGCAGTCAGCAAGGCAGGACCCAGAACAGGGCAGAGAAGAGTGGAGAATGGTTCTTGTATGCCAAGGAGCGAATAAATACATCTTCCCTGGGAAAACAGGAAGAGAATGTTGCCCAAAGGTCAATAGCATCGTTTCATAGTCAAAACATACAAGTGGCAGAGAAGGCGTCTGAAGAGAGAATATCCTAAAACCTCAGATCTGTGTTTTGCAAGTGTTAATTCATGTTGATAGAGAACAGTTCGTCTTGCCTGGTTACGGAAAATAATTGACATAACCTTAGCTCTAACGGGGTGCTGTGAGGGAAGATGTCTGTAAAGCTGAGCACGCCATTGACTGTGCGCCCTGTTAGATTAGAAATGATGATAGTACCTGCCTGACAAAGTTTCTAAGCAAAACTTGGGGCACTCTAAGGGGAATAGGAATGGGTATGAGTTTTCTCGCAGACATGGAGAGATATTCACACACACACACACACACACACACACACACACACATTTTAATGCATTAGAAAACCCCTTAACCACCCCTCAGTGTTGCAGGAGCTCCTTCCACTCCTTCAGCCAATAGCCGTTGAGATACTAGCCCATTGGGGTGTGGTCTCTCTCTCTTTAAAAAAGAAGCAACTGCCCTCCGCTCTCTCTCTGGCTTCCGGCTCCGCTTCTGGCGACTAGGCTCCTTTTCCTGA